>JAXGGA010020694.1:0-17837 GCA_038373865.1 Uloborus plumipes | reverse complement strand
AAAAGTATTTGAATGCTGTAAGCAAATTTATTCCTTCAGTTTTCGAGTTAAATAGCACTATGATTTGCGGACTCTAGTTTGGTTAATATTTTTTTTCTACCAGTTTGAAGGTAATCTTAGCTAAAATAAGAAAATATTTGAATCCAGTTTGATTGCTGACAGTTCTTCACGGATGTGTTACTAACATGGACGAAACTGCAGTCTTAGGATGTCATAAACGAGCTGCGGGTAAATTTGTTTACAGTTCTGCTTTTGCCCTGGCTTATGGGCGGTGACTTACACAGCCCATTTGAATACTGTATAGTAGAGTTCATCAACTTTGCCTTCACGGATCCCAGGACTCCCTAGAACTTTGACAGGAGTTCTGTTAATAATCATTATCTGTTTAATCAAAGACCCAAAACATTTAGTAAAATGTTAGTTTAGCATATAAGACAGAATTCTGAAGGGAGTTTTTCATGCAAAAGTACCCTGCAAAAATGAATGTTGATTTTACAGCATAATGCAGCTAATTTTATAGTAATAAATTGTAAAAATTGCTAATTATACAGTAATAAACTGCAAAATTCGCCACTTTTGCAGTACTAAACTGTAAAAATAAACTATAAAATTGCTAGTTTCATAGTACTAAAATGTAAAATTGCTAATTTTACAGTAATGAACTGTAAAATGGCTAACTTAACAGTTTATTACCACGCATTTTATAGTTTTAAACTGAACTTCTGCTGTTAGTGAACTGTTGTTTTTACAGTATGATACAAATAAATTTTACGACATTAAACTGCAAAATTGCTACATTTACCGGAATAAACTGTGAAATTGCTAACTTTACAGGAATGAACTAAAATTGCCAGTTTTACAGTTTACTACTGTGCATTTTACAGTTTTGAATTGGAACCTCGACTGCCAGTATTATACTGTAAAAACAACAGTTAATTTTTTGCAGTGTAAATATAAGTAATAAATATTTTGTTTAGGTTCTATCAAATTGGTGAGGAAAGGAAATGTATGGCTCCCCACGAAGTGCTCGTAGTATCAATGTGTATAAATAATGTAAATAGACTAAGCTGTCTCAAGAACCTTTATTTTTTTTTTTGTTTTCAAACAGTGCTGAGAATCTTAAGGGCTGGGGAAACACCTAATTTAATGGATAAAATTCATTATTAGATGTGCACTACGTCATATGGTTTTATCAAAAGAGGTAACTTATGAAAAACTGCAACCTTAAAAAGTGCTTCCAAAGCGCAAAAGCTTTAATATCCTTCATGTAAAGAAAATATTAAAAAATAAATTCTAAAATTTACTACTTCATGAAGCATTAAGTTTTAATAGGGGTTTCTTTTTAAGGGTAAACCCACAATGCAAGCCTTTCATTTTCTTTATACAAAATTTCCTTATAAATTTCTGAGTCATTATGAAGCAAACTCAAAATGAATATGATTGACTCTACATTTAAAACTAAATGATTAACGAGGACTTTTCTCACGATAAATTAACTAAAGAATAAAAAAAAAAAAAGGACTGGTGCAAAAATCAATTAAAATTTTTCCTAAGAAAATATTAATAAAATGCATTTTTCAAGAAAGTGTGATTAATGACACTTTATTTTCCTGGTAATTAAAATTATAATATATTTTTTATTACTTTGATTTCATAAGCTCAATAAATTTTTCTTACGAAAAATCGTCTCAATCTTCTTTGCGGAAAAAATGATTAAAAACTGATTATGTGAAAAGAAGAATGATTTCTTTGTTATTCCCTGATAAAGTATTTTTCTGAGGGTCTTATTGGTGTCTTACGTGATCTGGGTTCGCTCTGTACTTATAAAACTTCTATGTTTAAACTGATAATCTAAAACGTGACATCATTTCAATAAATTATAGGCAGATTGAAACTTAATGAAAAAGCAAATGATCGGTTATGACATAAAACTAATGACTATATCAAACTGAGATAAAATTTTTAGAAGACAAAGTTTATTTATAATCGATAAAAATATTGTTTTTTAAGAAAATGTTTCTTCTCAAACTCCAATTCTCAACCCTTAACTGGTGGGATTAACTCTTTCGAGAAGAACTGAACTTTGTTCAGACACATTTCTGCGCGTTTGGACACACTGTAAAAATTAATGTTGTTTTCACAGTATGTTACATCTAATTTTATGGTAATAAACTGTAAAAATTGCTAATTTTACAGTTATAACAAACTGTAAAATTTCTAATTTTTCAGTACTGAAATAAAATTGCTAATTTTACCCCAACCAGATACTTTATTAAACCACTTTTGCTTATTATGTTATGGTTTGCTCTCATCGTTTGGGAATTACATTTCTTATAAAGTAAAAACTCCCTGTAATAATCCTTTGTTCCGTTAAAATAAAAATAAAAAAAAGGATGACCAGAATAAATTTTTAAAACGTAGATGATTATTTAAATATTTTTCATTCCATAAGCACATTTAAGCCCATAAGGCATTTTTTTTTATTGCCATGCATTTTAGTTTTAAACTAGAACCTCTGTTGCCAGTATCGTACTGTAGTTTTTACAGAAAAATACAGCTAAATTTTACGGCAATAAACTATAAAATTGTTAACTTTACAATAAGAAACTGTAAAGTAGATAGTTTTACAGTTTTTTACTGTGCAGTTTGCAGTTTTAATTTGGAACCTCGGCTGCCAGTATTATACTGTAAAAAAAAAAAAAAAAAAAGTTGATCTTTTGCAGTGCATGCAACTCACTAAGGGCCCTGCTCCACATTGATGTAAAGCATAAAAATAAAACAGAAACGTAAAATGGATCATATAGCCGTTCCTATGGAAAGTACCCGGATTTTCGGTTTCGGTAGCCTTTTACGCTGATGTGGAGCAGGGCGCTAACAGTACTGTTTCAGATCAGAGGTTGAAAAAGTTGTTTTTTTTTTCTCTAGTGAACTACAACTACAACTGGAACTACTTTTTTAAACCTAATAACTATAAACTACTTTTAAAATGTAGTAGCTACTTCATTACTTTTTGAAAACACAAATAAACAAAAAGTACCATACACCATTTGAGGATTAAACGAAAAATTTGGAAAAGTAGATTAGCTTAATAAATCAGCTGATTTGAACGTGGCATATTACTAAGAACTGCCTATCATTTATTTTTCTCCCTTTATTTTAACGTCATTTTGAATTCTGAAGAAATTTTTTTACATTTTTTACAACTATTCACCTTAAGAAAATATTTAAAAGTTAAACGGTTGATATAATTCAACCTTGCTCTCTTCGTTTGGGAATTATATTTCTTATAAAGTAAAAACTCCTTCCGTTCCGTTGAAATCTAAGAAGACAAAAAAAAAAAAAAAAAAAAAATGATGAGAATAAATTTCTAAATTGTAGATGATTATTTATATAATTTCGATTCCATAAGCAAAATCTTAGTCATTCGCACGTAAATTGCTAAATTTACTGCTGAATTTTTTTACCTGAATTAATATTTACTCACATAAATTTTCCTGTAGGATATGTTTTATTATTTAGTTTCCAACACACTCAGTTTATTTTTAGATTCCTTCTCCTAATCCAACCACTAGACATGTAGATTAGATAGTTTCCTGGAAAAGAAAATATTTTGTTTCAATGCTGCTTAAGATAGGAAAACATGGGAAAAAATGTATTTGAAAATCTAACGAGAATTTCATTTCTTGTTAAGAAATGGTTTTTAGAGTAGTTCTGAGATTATTAGTTGGTGCTTGTTCTTGGTGATGGAACATGAAGCGCTGCCAAGTTCAGGATTTTCACCAAGCAATCATTTTTTTGAATTAGCAGTGTACTTCAAAACATATTTCCGGTTTGCTTGCAAGTTTGTATTTTAAAAAAAGTTTTTCAAAATAAAAAAAAACAAGGATCGACAGACTTATAATTGAATGGTTGTGAATTTATTTTCTTTCTAAATTATTTACGTTCGCATTTTTACTGGAAAAAGTATGAATTTATCTATTGATGAGGTTGTAAGCTCAATGCGTTAAAAGACAAGGAAAAGTTATTGCAACAAAAATAAAAGTAGTAATATTGAAAAATAATGATGCTGATAATAATAATAATAATAATAATAATAATAATAATAATAATAATATAACAATGGTAATAATAATAATAATAAGTTATTGCAACAAAAATAAAAGTACTAATATTGAAAAATAGAGATGCTGCTGATGATAATAATAATAATAATAATAATAATAATATAACAATGGTAATAATAATAATAACAATATAACAATGGTAATAATAATAATAATAATATAACAATGGTAATCATAATAATAATTATAATAATAATAATGCTGGTCAACAACGGAGACGGATACAAGGGAGGGACGATGTGGAGATCGGCCCTCCGTTAACCCGGAAGGATTCGCGAGGGTCATTCTATGACCACAAGCATTCTGCAAATTATAATTAACAAAAAACTATTCACCTCTGTTCATTCTTTTCTTATCAGCAGCTGAGTTTGATCCTCCCATTCACCTTTTTTTCAGCAGTTTGAACTTATTTCAGGCATTTGTGATCTATTAATGCACGTTTAGTCAGTTACTGCGGTCATAGAATGACCCACGCGAGTCCTTTCGTTTGTTTCATAAATCAAGTATTTCGAGCATAAATTAGTATAGGCCAAATCGACCGAAGCAGCCGAATCACATCTCATGCTTCGACCTGACCGAAGTTTCGGTGAAGTGGCCATATATATATATATATATATATATATATATATATACATATTCTTTGGTTTATTTATATGGATTAGTCTAAAATTGGTTTCCGTCTAAAGTTTTATTTTTCTGTACAACAACTAAGTGAATCTGGTAAGGCAAAAAATGTATGAAACTGTAAAACATAAACTATGTACCTCAAGTGGTTAATAAAACTATCATATATATCAGAAGTTTGACATCATTTTCTGCTTACAATGAAGCGTGAAAGTGAAGGATATATCACGATAAATATAAAATAATGCCCAGACTTATTTGCTCTTTAGGGTGAAAGAGAAACGTCAGCAGATCTGAGAATGAAAAATAGTCTCTCGCTTGTGGCACAGATAAACGAAAAGTAAGAAGCATGCTTGTGCTACCAAGATCTGTCAGAAGCAGGCACCAGGACGGACAATAAAAGGCTGTTATTAACTGCAGAGTTATGATAGGCTTCTGAAGAAGTTTTTCTTTAGTTTCGGTGCGTTCTTCTCCTTTGTGAAGGTTCTACAAGGTTGTTCTATTTTGCGCAGAATATATGTGTTTTTCTCTTAAGACATGCTAATATTTTATAAAAAGCAATAAATGATTATTTCATCAAAAATGAATAATACACATATTTTTGTTTTTCATTTTAGAATATTTACCACTGTTCATGATTCCGCATTTCTTCGTCTTTGTTGATAGCTGGATATAACTTATCTGTACGGAAAGAGTAAGATTCTGCTTTTGTGTGCATTACAATCCATCCACATAAATGTGCATCTTTGGAAAGAATAATAACTATACGGCATATAAAAATGCACAAAAATAAAGACATTGCCACAAGCATTATCTTTATGTATTAAGAGTATTTTATTCAAACTTTACATCAGTATTCTAGTGGTGGTGAAGTGAGAAAAAAAAATGAAATTTTACTTATGTATCTGTAGAAAATTGTTGACAACGAGCTCGTTCGTATTTTGCTAGCAAGATACGCTGTTCCCTAGCAAGATACGTGAGAGTTTATTCCTTCGAGTTGCCAAGTTGAAGCGTTCTATGCATGCGTAAATATGCGTTTTGTATTGTCACGAATAAATGTTGTTTTTGTGTCATCTACTCGTGCTTGATTTGAGCAATCATTCTGGAATGACAAAGAAAGCAACGGAAATACTCCTAGACACCATCGCATATACTACAATCGTAGTCTCCATAACTAGAAAACACAGGAGCTTAGGAAAAACTTAGTCAGAGGTAGTTCGAGTTATACACTGTAAAAAATGAATGTTGTTTTTACAGTATAATGCAGCTAATTTTATGGTAAAAAACTGTATAAATTTTTAATTTTACAGTAATAAACCGTAAAATTGATACTTTTACAGTACTAAACTGTAAAGTTGCTAATTTTACAGTTTATTACCGTACATTTTAGTTTTAAACTGGAACCTCTGCTGCCAGTAATATACTGTAAAATCAACAGTTCATTTTTTGCAGTGAAGCCTTCTCAAGAGTCCGAGGACCCAATGAATACTTCGAGATTTTTGAGTTTTAATTCCTTGAGCTTTTGAGACTCGAATGCATATGAATTTGTGTTTAATTCACTGATCAATTCTAAATTATGTAATTTTCATAAATTACATAAATTCGATTCGAATTTATGTAATTTATGTGATTTAAACGTTGAACGGCTCTTCCTGAATTATTATATAAGCATACCTAATTAGTCTAGATTACTACAATACGGTCATTGTACAGTAATGTTTAGGCCGATGTAGGCTAAGATAAAGCACACTTCTTCAAAACCTTACTGGCAATTTTAATTAAAAATTTTCCTAAAAGGATAAAGCTGAAAATTTCAATTCAATTTTAGCAGCAGCTAGCTAATACTGTAAATTATAGATTAAGCGATCAATCTGCGGGTGAATACAGATTCATTGCTAAAATAACTGAAGAATGAAGCCTTGCTTCCAATAATTAAAATGTGTATTCAGGTGAATTAAATGATTTTCTACTAATATTGGCATTATAGCAACGGAAGGCAGGAAAATGAATATGAGCAATCATGAGTAAAGAATTCTCTAATAAGATAAAAGTATTTCTTTTTATCCTAGTATTAGCACCTATTTATAGTTTCAAATTCGCCTTGATTAGCACATGGTGTTTTAAAAAATTAAAACATAATCTTTATTGACGACATTACGGGCACGTCTCTAAAGTTTGAAAATACACAACATTTGTTAATTGATAGTATTAATTAACTGAACAGAAATTTTTACGAAATTAGTTCACATAACTAAGGCTCGATAGTATATAAACTATATAATCAATAGTGGCAAACCATTTACCTCTCATAATTTATAAGAAACTAGCTGACCCGGCCACGCGTTGCTCTGGCTAAGGTATGGGTTAAACTATTATGTTTCAATAGAATCGAAAAACTTTATTACCGTTATAGAGATCAACTTTATATAAATATGAATTTGAGGTCAAAATATGAAAACAGTCGAACAAAAATTTCCTAAGTTTGCTAGAAACAAAAAATCAACAAAAAGTGTATCATTTTAGTACTTAGAAATATAATATTCAAGCTTGTAACAATTGAATTAATTAAAAATTTGCTAATTGCTATTGCAACATTTTATTTTTTAATATAACATTTTATTTTTTTTTTAATGTAGGTAGGGTAGATAATTAACTAATATTATTTGTTATTTTTTGAATTATAAGCATTTTTAATTTCAGTTTAACTCAGCACTAATCGGTGCACAATATTCTTTGTTAATCTGTCTCTTGTAAACAAAAATCGATTTTACGGTTTTCCCACACGGGAGCAAGCGACCTACAGTTGCCCATGGAAAAAACGTGGATTTTCTAAATCTAAACCGCAAATTGACATTGTTCGTCCTTGGGACTCATTAATGGACATGGCGAAAGCTAAACGAATGGGAAACTGTAGCCTTTTGAAGGGTATTGAAGATTCTGACTGTGTCATTGGGATACGTGGCAACAGAACTACTTCATCTTTAAACTTGCCAGTCAAAATGATTGCCTCAATAATGTTCCCGGTGATTTTTTTGATAACTAAACGCGTACCATTGCATAATCTCGGTGGATTTAAACTACGTAGAAGAACTATGGGTAAACCAATTTTTAACCGCAGATTATGTGGTGGCATTCCGGGTATGTTTAAAGAATTTTAGCCAAGAATACAGAAAGCTGGTAGCTAAATAGATAATTTGCAATAAAAAATATATTGCGGTCCTAAATTGAGATAAAAACTATCCTATCATTTAAGTTGGACCAAACTGAAACTGCGTGCAAAATTTGGTTAAAATCGGTTCAGTAGCTGAGGAGTCCATTGGACACAAACACAGGGACACGTAATTTTTATATGTTATAAGAAAGATTATTACCTGTTTACTGCGCTCCAGAAGCTGCCAGAACGTGTGCTTTATGTCGCTCAGCCATCGAGGTGTCAATAAAGCCTTAGTAAAAAGGCTTAGCCAAGAACACAGAAAAGCTGGTAGCGAAATACAGAATTTGCAATAAAAAATATATTGCGGTCCTAAATTGAGATAAAAACTATCCTATCATTTTAGTTAGACCAAACTGAAACTGCGTGTAAAATTTGGTTAAAATCGGTTCAGTAGCTGAGGAGTCCATTGGCCACAAACACAGGGACACGTAATTTTTATATATTAAGATATTACCTGTTTACTGCGCTTCGGAAGCTGTCAGAACGTGTGCTTTATGTCGCTCAGCCATGGAGGTGTCAAAAAAGGCTTAGTAAAAAGGCTTAGTAAAAAGATTTAGCCAAGAACACAGAAAAGCTGGTAGCTAAATACATAATTTGCAATTAAAAATACATTGCGGTCCTAAATTGAGATATAAACTATCCTATCATTTAAGTTGGACCAAACTGAAACTGCGTGTAAAATTTGGTTAAAATCGGTTCAGTAGCTGAGGAGTCCATTGGCCACAAACACAGGGACACGTAATTTTTATATATTAAGATATTACCTGTTTACTGCGCTTCGGAAGCTGTCAGAACTTGTGCTTTATGTCGCTCAGCCATGGAGGTGTCAAAAAAGGCTTAGTAAAAAGGCTTAGTAAAAAGGTTTAGCCAAGAACACAGAAAAGCTGGTAGCTAAATACATAATTTGCAATTAAAAATACATTGCGGTCCTAAATTGAGATATAAACTATCCTATCATTTAAGTTGGACCAAACTGAAACTGCGTGCAAAATTTGGTTACAATCGGTTCAGTAATTGAGGAGTCCATTGGCCACAAACACAGGGACACGTAATTTTTATATATTAAGATATTACCTGTTTACTGCGCTCCGGAAGCTGTCAGAACGTGTGCTTTATGTCGCTCAGCCATGGAGGTGTCAAAAAAGGCTTAGTAAAAAGGCTTAGTAAAAAGGTTTAGCCAAGAACACAGAAAAGCTGGTAGCTAAATACATAATTTGCAATTAAAAATACATTGCGGTCCTAAATTGAGATATAAACTATCCTATCATTTAAGTTGGACCAAACTGAAACTGCGTGCAAAATTTGGTTACAATCGGTTCAGTAATTGAGGAGTCCATTGGCCACAAACACAGGGACACGTAATTTTTATATATTAAGATATTACCTGTTTACAGCGCTTCGGAAGCTGTCAGAACGTGTGCTTTATGTCGCTCAGCCATGGAGGTGTCAAAAAAGGCTTAGTAAAAAGGTTTAGCCAAGCACACAGAAAAGCAGGGAGCTAAATACATAATTTGCAATTAAAAATACATTGCGGTCCTAAATTGAGATATAAACTATCCTATCATTTAAGTTGGACCAAACTGAAACTGCGTGCAAAATTTGGTTACAATCGGTTCAGTAATTGAGGAGTCCATTGGCCACAAACACAGGGACACGTAATTTTTATATATTAAGATTATTTCAAACTTTAACAAACCTTATTAACGAAAGCTGCCAAAGTCAACCTGTTAACAGAAACACTGTACGATGTTGCTCGTATTTCAGTGTTTGAGAAAACATTGGTTACCCCCCAACAGAGCTATAACAAATCTACTTTTCTTTAATACTTTTTTTATTTTTATTATTGTTTTGAGATGTTGCCGTTGAAAGTAACCTTCTCCCTGTCTCTTCCCAGTCGTAAATTAAAGAAGTGACTTTCGTCAGTACATCCATTACTTACTGAAACATAGAACAACCATTAAGTTTTTAATTATGAATGATACGAAGTGTTAAGCTGAATGTCGATATTTTTACTAAATAACATTTTCCATTCAACTGTAAAGTAAACCCGAGAAACCGAGTCTCTTGATCAACATGTTAACCCATTTCTGCCCAAGTTACTTTTACCAATTTTTTTTTTCAATTTTTATCTGCCTAAAACTCTAACTTGGAATGGTTTACCTACATTTTAGGCTTAAAATAGTTCGCCGTTTTCTTATTTATTAAGTTATTCAACGTGTTGTTTATGGGATATTTTGCAGATATATGACCAAATTACGACCTTACTTGACTTTACTTTTGCAAATTAACATTACAGAAGGTATCAATGATCAATTTTAAGCAAATCATTTCAAAATAGATTAATTTTATGAAAAAAAGTTCGCAAAAAAACTTACTATCTGTGGCTACCCATGCTGGATCATTGCTTGGCTGATTTGTCTGAAAATAGCTGTTATTAAATAAACTCTGATGTCCAAATAGTGGCTCTAACTGGTTTTCTCAAGAAGAAGGGAGATTTAACTTGTGAAAAACAGCTTTAGTAAAATGATGTACCCATTACAGGTTTTTGTATGCAGTAACTAACAAGCGTCCCGTTTTTAGGCTATTTGGCGTGAATGGGTTAAGTTGCAACATGTTTGCCGCACTGTAAAAAAATGAATGTTATTTTAACGGCATAATACAGCTAATTTAATGGTAATAAACTGTAAAAATTGCCAACTTTACAGTAATAAACTGTAAAATTGCTAATTTTACAGTAATAAACTGTGAAATTGCAAGTTTATGGTTTATTACGTTGCATTTTACAGTTTTAAATTGGAACCTCGGCTGCCAGTATTATACTTTAAAGACAAAAGCTCATTTCTTACAGTGTATGAAAAACGAGATTTCTTTTTAACTTCTAAGCTAAGATACTCTTGTTACAATTAGTGCCACAAGCTTTTTTTCCTTAAGCAAGATGATGAATATGATAAATTAAGAATCGTATCGAATTATCAGCAATTTGTGACCTACTAAATCTTCCCGAAGAAACGTTAATCGACTTTCCTAACTAAGAAGGTTATCCAACGTCAGCTCCTGCATTATTGATTGGGCGTAAAAGAATAGAATTATTCGGAAAGCCCTTTCCGGATGACGTCCGTTCAGAGTTGCTTAATTGTTTAACAAGGCTTAGTTCGCCCTCCGAAAACTTCATGCTTGTTATACAGATCCAATTTAGCAACTAATACGTAATGCAGTTTTGCATTCTGTCTGACACATTGTATAAAAGTTTCAAGCATCATAGTTTAACCTCACCCCCTCTTTTCAATTGATAGCGTGTTGCAAATTGAAAGAATATCGTTGGCATACTTAAAATGGTGTTTTGCGTCAAAGGACCAGAACTAGTGCTGTCGGTTTTTCAAAATTTAAAAAATAGAGTTGGAAAGTTATATACTTTTTTTTTAACTTCTAGATATAAATATAGAACACCAGGAATTTGAACAATGAATACGGTAGATCAACAAAGGAAAAAAAACACCCGCAATGAATAAACAATTTGTATATATACATCGATAAATAAATAAATATATATATATATATATATATGTATATATTCACTAACTAGACTAATTAAGGTCCCTTATTAGTACTACACCGAACAGAACTTTGTTTGATTCCTTCCCCTCCCACCCCCTCCACACGCAAAAAAATCACCCGGAACCGTAGAAGTTCTCCCAGTTCCTAAAACGAACTAAATATTGGTCATAAAATTACGCATTTTTCGCAAAAAACTACAATATTTAAAAAACTGTCAGAAGCAAAATGTATTATCTGATCCGTCTAACTCTGTGCAATTTTCTAGTTGGTACGATTGCACAACTTTTTAGCATCTATTTCAGCCCAATATTTTTTCTTCAAATTTTTTTACCAAAAACCTTTTTTTTTTTCATAATCTAGTAGTGTTTCCCAACCTTTTTGAGTTCATCGCCGCCTTCACGACGCTGACTGACACCTATCGCCCCCTCCCTTCTTCGTCGAAAAAAACTTAGTTGGCGCAAATGTAAAAGTATAAGTACCTAACTTTAATTTGAAGTAAAATGTAAGCAATAAAGCAATTATAATCAAGCACTTTTCAGCTAAACATTTTTATTAATAAACAAAATATTTATTATTTTTGCTTCTTTCACAAAGCGAACTGATAAGCATTTGAAGGGTATTTTTAACTAAGAACTTTTCAAAGTACATTTTTCAAGAAATTATTTTCTTTTCTACATAGGAATCTGGGGAATTAAAATCATTGAAACTGAAAATTGGAATGAAAATAATTGGAAAATCTAAAAATTCATAAAAAAAATTGACAATGCATGAGAAAATACTTCCTAAGTTTCATCCGAGGTGCAAGGAGGAAGTTCTTGAACTTTAATTAATTTCTTTCGTTCCTTGTGATTAATTGTCTAAACTCTGAACAATCGGTTTCGTACATGTTTGCAATTTCGGTTTTCGCTACCCTTTTATTGCTACTTTTTTTTCATCTAAATACCCATCACCCCCTATCACCCCTTAAGAATTTATCGCCCCTTTGAGGAGTCAAATCGCCCTTTTAGGGGCGATCGCCCCCAGGCTGGGAATCACTGAAGCATTTTCTTTGAATGATCAAAGCCATACGAGATCATCTGATTGAGATAAAATTTCAGACTTATTTTAGGGCAGGATTACAAAAATTTTCCACATCCGGCTGTTCAAGCCTTTTGAGCTTCGTGTTTTTCAACTCTTACTCATACGTCAATCCGACCCATTATCTCTCTTAATGAGACAATTAAACGAGGAGGCAATTAGAAATAAAAGTGGTGAATCAAATTAATTATCTCAGTAATGAGGCTTCACAAGTGAAAACAGTGTGGAATTTTTTTCAGAAATCATAACAGTTATCACATAATTACTTGTGTGCTACAAGTTCATCGTTATTCAACAAAAAAAAAAAAAATCTCGAAGTGGTGTTACAAAATATGTGTCAGAAGTAATAAAAAATAAGTGTCACTGAAAGTTCTTTCTATGAATTTTTTCAATAAAAATAGTAATCAATTGAATAAAAAAAAAAACCCTTTAGGCATCTTGAATTTCAGCAAACCATTCTTTTTCGACACGAAAAAAAAAACGAATCAAAATGGTAAAGGCATAGGTTTTATTGTAAAAAAATGTATTACTCAGTTACATTAATAAGATATTTCATATTAGAGTACAAATCGTTTCGAAAAAGTTCTCGAACATAAAAATGTCTAATCGTCAGTCAAAATATTTTTTTAGACGTCCGCGAAGAACGCCACGCAAACAAAGGAAGAAGAGTTCTCTGTTTGAAGAGGGTTTTTTTAATACATATTTTTTAAAACTAAACTTGATTGAGACACAATCCGAAGAAATAAACATGGTTGTCGTCTCTTTATAGAAATCGAATCCTGTAATATAGAAGAACCATCATCCATAATTTAATATCTTCACCCGAAAAGTTTTATTTTGAGGAAAAAATTGACAAGTGGAGGAAAAAATTGACAGACGTCCTTGTTATGAGAACCTTCTCTCGAAAAACATTGAAATATAGTTATGTTCATATAAGATCATTGCTTCACATAATTACTTCTATTTTCTAGCATGGATCTGCTCAGAACTTGAACATTCCTTCTTAACCTTAGTTTGGCACATATCAAAAATTTAAAATTTTGGACAAATTTTTTTTATTTTAGTTTTTTTGGGGTAAAATGCATAAATATTATATAGTTAAAAAAATTTTATGGGAAAAAATGAAAAGAAAATCGGCTTTATAAATTGTGTATTCTGTAGTATACACTGCCAAAGTAGCAAATAAGAATACATGAAAACTTTTTTATGAAATTTAATCAAGTGTTTATTTACAATAGAACTACATCTATCTATCAATTATCATACAAATCAAAATACAAAAGAATATAAAAAGTAAAAGAGAACATGCCTGTAATTTACGTGACGCCATGTTGTTTTGGTAGAACACACTGTAACACATATAAACCCAATACTGAACGCATTGCTTTGTAAATAGCCACAGTAAAGACAGATGTCGAAAAGAAGGTTCGAATAATGCTATAGGTTAAAAGCTAGCCCCCTAGAGGGCGCCTAATTCAAATTAACCGCTTGCCTGATTATTCCGAGCTATTTCGGGCTCGTATAAGTTGCAGGTTATTATTATACCGAGAAAACTAGGTTGAAACTTAATTATTTTACACCTATAAAAATTAAAAATTCAACTTGAAATCTACATACTTTGTTTGTTTCATTTCCATGCATTTAAAAATCTAATTTAAAAAAAAATGATTTTGTTTGCAATATTTGTCAAAAAAAATTGTAAGGGAAGCAGTTACAAAATGTAGAAAGTGATGTATCCTGTAGAATACATTGCCAAACTAAGGGTTAAAACTGCTCAGTAGTGAAATCGTTTACTTTACTGAAAAAATCAGAATTTCTTATGATTTAGTATGATTTAGGACCACTTAGAAGCGATTGGTGTATCTTATTGATGAAAAAGAAGGAGAATGAACATAGAAGGAGATTTAGACCCCTCAATACTTTCATTGACAGACTACGGAAAACAATTGAAATGACGGCACTATTTTTATTAAATAAACCGTTTTTTTTTTTTTTTTCTAAAACCACTCGGGTAGCCGAGCCCAAGTGGACACATCTACCCGATTTAAGGTGGAATAAGTACGATACTATATAATTATATACGATAAATATACGATCAAGCACATCTATACTAAAATCAAAATATACCCCTCTCATCAGATGAAATAGACACGTAAAAAGTAAATAAACGAATAAATAAAGTTTTGTTGCACCTTTTAAAGAATGTAACTGTTACAGTTCTTCCGTAGAAAAAATCCTCAATCGCTTCCAAAAAAAAAATAAATAAATAAAAGTACAAAGAGAGTACAAGTGAAAAAACACATTTTATCAAAGAAAGAAAAAAAAAAAAGAAAAAAAACTCGTCCGTTAATAAAATGTCTCGAATTTCACTTTTAATCCGTTGCCAGTTGTTAAATGAAAATAAAGAATAAAATGCGCTCGTGAATGAAGAATTTTTGTTACAAAAAAAATCGTCTGCCAAAAGAAAAAATAATAATAATAAATGGATAAAATAAAACAAATGAATAAATAAACAAAAAATCGTCTGCGCAGTCAGTCATTTTTTTCTGAGCCTGCATTTCCGCCATGTTTGCGGAGTCGGAGTCGGAATCAGAGTCCTCGCAGAAGATTATTCAGAAAAGTACGTTACAAACATTATTCATCAAAACCATTTTCTTTCAAAGTTAGGCAGGAATTCAAGTGAAACACCATTGCAATCGCTTCGAAGCGATCGTAAATTGCAATCACTACTGGTAGTCGAATTACATTAGAATCGCATCTCGTAGCGGTTTTAACGTATCCAAATTTGGGAATTTGCGATCGCCCTTGCTTCACTTGAATTCCTGCCTTAGTTTGAAGGAAATCCGACTTTAAATTCAGGATCAACGTTCAACTTAAATTCCCTATAGACGCTAATGTTAATTTTTTTTTCTGAACGGTTAAATATTGAACGAAAAATGGTTCAAATCAAAAAGCGCAATATGGGAGTGACCCTTTCCGAGATCTTTCAAACAAAAAAAAGTTTATTCCATTCGGACGGTTCACTCAAAAGTTGTTAGGTAAGGAAAAGGTGCTTGAACGGTTCAATGTTGAACGAAAAAATGTTCAAATTGAAAATTTAAATACGTCAATGAAGTATGCTTGCTGAGATCCTTCGAACAAAAAAAAAAGTTTATTTAAATCGGACTGTTTACTCAAAAGTTATTAGGGGTGACAACTTGCTCAATGCGGCTGAATGCGGTTTAGTGATGAACGAAAAATTGTTCAAATCAGAAATGTAAACTCGGGAATGAAGTATCCTTCATAAGATCTTTCGAACAAAAAAAAGTTTGTTCAAATGGGACTGTTCACTCAAAAGTTAGCATCGCGGGGCAGGTTGTTTGAACGGTTCAAAGTTGAACCAAAAATTTTTCAAACCTAAAAATCAAATATGAGAATGGGCTGTACTCGCCGAGATCTTTCCAACAAAAAAAAGGTTGTCCAAATCGGAATGTTCATTCAAAAGTTATTAGGGAGGGGGGGGGGACAGACAGACCGACCGACCGACACACACACAAATTCCCCATCTCAATACCCTACTTTCAAATTTTTAATTTTTCGATATTCATTTTACCTTTTTATTTCTTTTTGACTTTTTTTTTCGCACTTGGAGATGTTTTTCTAACTTGACGATATTTTTTGGACTTGGCGATACTTTTTAGATGCATTAAGCCACTTTTAATACTTTTTCCTTCTTTCTTTTATTTTTAACGGGAAAGTAGGCTAAAATACGGTAAGTATCGTTTTGATTTCAACAACATGCGGGGACTGGGGGGGGGGGAGGAGAGGGATAATTCAAAGGGTTAATATACGTTTATTTCACCACGTTGTTCTGACTGTCAGTAGTGTGGTCTGCTTTACCTAGAAACTTTATTGGAAAAACGTAATTCGCAATTTACACGCTTAAACTTTGTTTAAAATGATAAGTTTCAGCCACATTCAATAAATTAAATGGCATATACTTTTAAATAAATCGAGCACTTTTTTCCTCAATCATCTATTTCACATAAATTTTAAAACAGACACAAGACAGTTGCTAAACATCCATTTCTCACACAAATAAAAGAGAAGAAAAATAATGAAACAAAAAGTTTTCAGCGTGGCAAGTTATTTTACCACAAAAGTAACGCCGCAGTTGAAGATAAACGTTCGAAATAAGTTGAAATTAAGCTTTCCTTTTGGGAATCATTTAAGTGTACTTCGAGGGTCACACAATCGACTTGGTTGCCGTATATTCAACCAGATGGAAAAGTCGTTCTGAAAAGTTGGAGTTAAAGACTTCGTTAATGGGAACTGTGAAAGTTAAGATAATCCAAATGGGAGGAGATATTTCGTATCTTCTTACAGAAGATACGGAAAAGTTATACTAACAGGATGAAGAAATTGTGTCCTTAATTGGGGTTCTAGCAAAGGTTGGTTGTAGAAAGATAAGAAATATCATAGAATAACTTACAGTTGAGTGACTTTTTTCTTTTGAGGGTAAATCAAATTAACAACCTATTTATAATTTTCAGTACCAATATTTGTTTTGAATGAAGAAATGTTTTCAGCAGCACAATTTATATAATGTCGATTAATTCAGTTCCATGCTTCAAAATCGCCCCGATACGCGAATTTTTTAACCGTGTAAAATGTGTAAAAGAAATACAGTAATAACTAAAACTTTATTCATTAGTTCTATAATTATTGTCTACTTTATTTACTAAGAAATATAGCGGGCTATCTTTTTGTTTTACTATGACTTTAAAGTGAATGTAAAGTTACTCGTAGCATAGTAATGCGTTTATATGTGAGTCATTTCATGACAAGTGAACTAGTGGTCCTCACCCGACCATTTCCGACTTGGATTAGATTTTACAGAAGTGTAGATATACCTATGACACTAACCTGTGCAAATTTTTAGCTTCCAAGATCCAAAGTTGGTGGATCTAGGATCCCGCAAAAATGGGGTTCAAAATGGCAGATCAACTTCGTGAAACGAGTTGCAATGTTTAGGTTAAGGATGCAGAAAATTTTTTTACAATAAAAGCCCAATATTTTTGGAGTTTAAAGTACTTTTGGATATAAATACTCTCTAGTATTTTTTGTGAGATTGATCTTTATAGATTTTGGGTAACACGCATACAAACTTGCGAAAAAACGCGATGGGATTTTTTTCTCTGGATTTCAGGTTGTCACAAATTTTTAACTAAAAAAAAAAAAAAATTCAAAGGCCCATACTTTGT
>JAXGGA010020693.1:0-17848 GCA_038373865.1 Uloborus plumipes | reverse complement strand
TCCGTTGTCCGAACATTTATAATTAGTAGTGCTATTAATAGTGCTATAAGTGCTATTTTTATCTTCCCACGCCTTCAAACATACTGTTGAGCGACAGTTCTAAGAAAAAGTTTTTTTTCTAGAATAATTTTAAAAATATAAGCATAAATATGGAATCACATTTTTTTCATCAAACAGAATTCTTCCCGAAATTATGCATTTAGCATGGGTTAAAATTGTTAAGGGGGAGGGATATTCGAGGCTGGTTAGTAAGATTAGTACTGAAATTATTTTAAAGTCATTTACTCAAGTGGAAAATGCCGAGAAAATTGTAAAAGGGCGAAAAGAAGCCTCCTCCAGTTACGCATATAGCACCCCGAAGCACTTACGGCGACAGGGGGGGGGGGTGCGTACGAGGTGTTAAGGGCACACAATCCAGAAAAATAGACCCTTCTTTGCTTAAAAAATTAAATTTTAATCCTTGGTTAAGAATGATCTTTTCATCTACCAGTTATTCATCTATTCACACATCCTTTTTGCACAAAAACTTGATTATCAAAAAGTAATCGCCTTTTTGCACTAAAAAAAATAAATAAAGGAATACAAATTAAAATTTCCCAAAAACTACCTCTTTTAGCTTATTATGTTCAAAAATTATATTTTAAATTTTGAATTTCAGAAAAAGGTTTTTGTCAACGTTTGACAAGTAGATAAATGCTACCGTAAAACGGGGTGAATCGGTACACTTTGATTGCAAAAAAACTACATTTTTTTCTAATTTAATTTTTTGGGTAAAAACTTCGGTCCTTCTTTGCTTTTGATATTCCAAGCAAAGACAAAACATGTTGATCAAATCAACATGTTGTATACTGCCAAATGAAGGTACTACACTCTGCAAAAAATTTTCAAAACTCCTGCTTGTGTTTCAGAAACAAACTTACACAAACTTACAAAATAAGTGGTTTCTCAGTACCTTCTACCATCTTTTCTTTTCAATCTACATAAATGCTTTACACAAATATTAGAACGTACGGATCAAGGTATTTTATAACTGTGTGCCCAAGTGACATTTCGAAACACTGCTGAAATGTTCACATTAAAAAATGAATTGTTTTTACAGTATAATACAGCTAATTTTATTGTAATAAACTAAAAATTGCTAATTTTACAGTTCATTTTACAGTGTGCATTTTACAGTTTTAAACTGGAACCTCTGCTGCCAATATAATACTTTTTTTTCTACAGTATAATACAGATAAATTTTACAGCAATAAACTGTAAAATTTCTAACTTAACAGTAATAAACTGCAAAATTGCTAGTTTTACAGTTTATTACTGTGTATTTTACAGTTTCAATTGGAACCTCGGCTGCCAGTATTATACTGTAAAAACAACAGTTCATTTTTTACAGTGTTCTGTTACTAAAATTACGAAAAACGATGCAGTATTTTTAACGTCAAATACCTCGCAAATACCAAACTTTTTACTCCCAGGAGATTAATCGAGATGTCCCACCGCTTGAAGTAACGTAAACAAGAACAAACCATCATCCGGTAATAGCTCGTACCTAATGTAAATAAGGACGGATTTGGTATAAAGTTAAATAATTACATTCTAACTCAATCTAAACGAAAAAATAACAAGACACATCTCCCGCCAGAACAAACAGGGCGTCCGGAAAAGAAATAAATCATCATCCCAGAAAACTTGGTGATAAGAAGAGTAGGATCAATGATATTAACACAGCTGAGTAAATTCAGTAACGTTTGCAACTAGAAACCGGATATTCTTTCCAGCATTTCCCTTTCATGAAATGTTAAATGAAAAAAAATATACAGGGTGTCCACTCCAATCGTGGACCAATAGCTAATTTCTAAACCGTTAGAGATAAGCATATAGTTTATTTAGGAAAAAATCTCCAAATTACGAAAGGAATTTTGGGTCTATTCAATGTTTTTCAAAAAATCAAATTTTGAAAGAGTTACGAAATTTAAATTTTTATACAGCCCCCCAGTCCTATCAATCATATTTAGTAAAACATTCTTGACACTGTAACGTTTAAAACTAAAAAAAAATCACTCTTCTACCACAAAAATTGACCGAGTTATGACGTTTTGAAAAATCAAGATTTTGCATTATTTCATGACGTCATCGAGCGATTGCTTAAGAGACCGTATGCGAAATCCTTCAAAATCTTGATTTTTCAAAACGTCATAACTCGGTCAATTTTTGTGGTAGAAGAGTGATTTTTTTTTAGTTTTAAACGTTACAGTGTCAAGAATGTTTTACTAAATATGATTGATAGGACTGGGGGGCTGTATAAAAATTTAAATTTCGTAACTCTTTCAAAATTTGATTTTTTGAAAAACATTGAATAGACCCAAAATTCCTTTCGTAATTTGGAGATTTTTTCCTAAATAAACTATATGCTTATCTCTAACGGTTTAGAAATTAGCTATTGGTCCACGATTGGAGTGGACACCCTGTATATCTGCCAAGTGTTTCGTAATTCCAGTGCTTTGTTTGTGTAAGGAGGAATAAATTAAGTTTGAATCTGATGAAAGAAGCACAAAAAAATTAAGAAATTTAATGAGTTTTGGTTTCATTGTAGCTAAATAATGGATGGAGAAGAGATTTGTAGCATCAACGATTCATTTCTGAAAGCAAAAAGGATCTAAGACATAATCTACTTCTTACAATAGATTTACCAAGTATTATAATCGAAAACAGTTAAATTTAAATTAGTATTATAAAGCACAATTTCGCATTAAAATATATTCAGACTTTGAAAAATTTTAAAACATAGTTTAAAAAAACTAAAAAATACGCTTTTAGATTTAATCAAAATATTTTGAGTGAACTCTGATTTCCCTTTGATTTTCAAAACTATTGAACATCCGCTAAGTTTTCATGCACTTATAACACATCAACATGTAACAGTTAAGCATTTAGTATTAATAATAGTATTAAATATATTACTTTTATGTTTGTAAAGAAAGTGAATAACCCATTAACGCCTGACATTTTTTCCCAAAGATATTTTGTATACTGGTTACAAACAGTGTTTAATAGACAGGAAAAATAATAAAAAAAATACTATGTAAAAAATAAGTTTTTTATTAAGGAAACAAAAATCGTCCCAAAAATCGTCCCTTAAAAGTTACGATAGACCCCAGAGGGTACATACTTTTTCTACTAAATTTTTTTTCCTGCCTACGATATAATATTTAAAAAGACATTTTATAAGAAGAAATAAAATCAGCAATTAACATAGACTGGGAAGCTGGAAATAACTGAAAACTCAGCTTTTTTTTTTTTTTTTTTTGAGGTTGTGAACGATGTAATTTTTGATAAAAATCATATTAAAACTGCTACAGAACATACTTTGCAATGGTTATGTGCTGCAATCTGTTAATAACGAATTGAAGCAATATCAAGGTACTAATTGAACACTATTATTTGGTTGAAATGTTCATTTTGGGGAAATTCAGACTCTTTTTTGGACCGCCCCTAAAAAGGGACGCTAGGCATTAACGGGTTAATATTTTATTTAGAGTTACATACATACATACAAACAAATAAACCCACATGTGAAACTATTAAAAGCGTATTAAAAAAAAATCAGGACACAAAATTACAAAAATATCCTGACACTTTTAATATTTTTTTACGTTTGTGATGTACATATATAGCGATACATATATAATATTAGACTGTTATTACCTCCACATATCAGGAACAAATCGTACATCAGCAGATGTTGTAATCAAGTTTAAGGGTGCATGTTTTTGTCTACCCTTGTACTGAAGACATTGTCATAAAAAAGACCAACACAAGTAATGGTGGCGCTCCCAACTGGTCAGTTTTTAGTTTCAAGTTCCTAAAAGTCCATATAAAAAAAGGGTTATCCCCCCCCCCCTCTCCTTCAAAGTTTAAGTTTCGTTAACATTTTCCCAGAATTCGCCTCTATAAACTTTTTCTTCCACAAAAAATCAAAAATAAATTTTAAAAATGCATACGTTGTTCACATCCCTAGCATCATAATGTGAAATTTTTGAATCAAATGGGGACATAAAAGTTAAGAGTTCGAAACTATTGGCAATATGTAATAAATTAATTCCGAATAACTTCTTGTTCAAATCAAGAGTAATTTCAATAAAATTTTTAAAAAATGTCGCTTAAAAAGTCAATCAGCAAAGAGTAGATTAGAGCCGATTAATGGGTTTATCAGCAAATATTAATCAGCAAATTAAGAGACTAATAATCAGTTTATCACTACAAATTTTAACCTTTAAAAGTTCAAATTTAGGTCTCCTTTTTGAAGAATTTAGATCCAAAGGACAAACTGAAAACCTGTTGGGAGGCCAGAAATTTTTTTTTTCAAGAATATCACGACAAAATTATTTTTATTAAAAAATCAGGGCATTTACGAAATCTATATACGGCCAATGGAAACACCCACACATAAACACACACTCATGAGTCAATGTAAAGTGAAAATCGCCAACTTTCTGTTAGTCTGTCTCTAAGATACAGTTCCTCTACTTTTGTAAATTATGATTTCTATTACTAGGTAATGCATTGAAGACAATAGAATACGTTTTCTTTAATCAAACACGAAACAGCACAAAGCGGACTTCTCTAAATTTTCTGCCCTTCTAAGCAATTTACTGCCTAAATTTAACAGACCATCAGCTTCGAATCCAGTACTATCAACAATCCCGATCCCTCCACAACAGCGGAGAAGGGAATTGCCATTTCGATTCGAACATTTTCCGATCAACGTAAACAAAAGCTTAGCACGCACGAAGAACTTCAAACTCGTACATTTTCTTATTATTCTCCCCTTCCGAGGTGGGGACTCAATCCCTTTCAATACCTGTTGATGAGCTTCTGACGGCGTCTTCAATCGAATCCAAAGCTTTCCTAGCTTCGACAAACAAGCAATTTTTGTCAGAACCAATCGCTCTCAGTTGTATTCATAGAATCTTTTGTTAGAAAAGTATAAATAAAAATAAAAATAAAACATAAATAAAGACTCTCGTTACCGGAGACTGGAGGTCGGAAATCAATTTGGAAAAGAATTCTTCGGCAATCGATTTGTAGATGCGGAGACAAAGCAATATTAAAGCTCGGATTTTATGGTTCGTCTCCTCCGGTATTGTTGTAAAAGGAATTTCTGATAACCTCTATCGAACGAATTTATTTCAACCTTTGCTTACGGAAGGATCATAAGGTTAAAACTAAAATGTTTACTAACGGAAATCGCAATTCCTTCTCAAGAAGATTTGTAAATATATACTCTAGGGAGATCGAATGGCGCATTCGATTATTCTTTTAGATTCTGTTAGAGATTCTATGGTTGGTTGGCTTACAAAGGAATTTTTACTGATAGTGCTGAGCTGACATTTTAGGCTATTTTCAATGACTAAATTCAATTATAATGGCAGGTCAATGTCATTAATAACACTTTGGGTTATCTGAAGCATGACTGGCAGCAAAACTGAGGTTTAATACAATGATAGGAGTAGAGAAAATCTGGTGTTTTATACGAAAATCATATGTTGTTCTGTCGAACCTCGTTAAAACGAATTCCAAGGGATCCGAAAAAAAACGAACGAACTCCAATTAAAGTCAGCTCGTCTTATCCAAAAAACGACAAACAATACGACGGGAGTCGGAAAGTTTTAAGAGTGTTCGAATGAGCGATGTTCGACTGTTGTGAAAGAAAAAGAGAACAGAAATAAGAACGTCAACTTCCACCGGCATTCTTCAATTCAGCGAAATATTCGGTCTTTCACAGGCGTCTTTGCTATGTGAATGTTTATATTTACCGGTCAATGTCGACAGTTACCAGACTTCGGACTTTCACAATCACATAGAGATACAAACACTTACACTAATCATGTGTAAATATGCAATTTTATATAAAGTAGGAGCAAAACATTTGATGAATTCTCATTATAAGAATGAGAGCTGCGAAAACCGCATAATGTTAAATCTTTTTTTAACAAAACGACGACTAAAAGATTCAATGAAGCAGAAAACTAAAACAATATGTTTGTTTAACTAAATATCAGAGTTCCCGATAGAATTTAAAACATGCAAGCTACGTCAATTGCAGGAAAAAAAAAGTAATTTTTGTTTACATTTTCCAGCAATGATTACATTATATTTGTTTTCCCAGCAACGATTATCTATTTGCACCTCCAGCAATGAATGCATATCTTGTTTGCATACTTCAATGAGGAAATAAAATACACTATCGAGTCTGATTCGTATATTAATCGTAAAAATGGCAATTTTACGGAAGTTGTTTTTTTTTCTCCGTTGTGTTTTCAAAGTCTGAAATAAAGTTTCGTTGCGAATAGGAATATATTAATTAATTTCTTTTTCTTTGTATTGAGACCATTTTTATACTATATACATTTACAAGATATTTTAAAAAAAGACATTTCGAACGATTGTAATTGTTTAACTTTTTGTTTTTGTTGTTTAAATTTTTATCTGTCTTTAAATAGATTTGGACCATACTATAATCATATTTGTCACATTGAACGTAGAAAATTTACTATCAGGATTAACCAAAAGAAGTGATAAACATGGAAATGAAAAGGAAAAACAACAATAGATTTTGATATTGTCAATCCTTTTAAATCGCTTATTATTGTTTGTAGTAATTTAAATGAACGGCCTCCAAATAAGGCTTGAATTTAGCAGATAAAACATTTTTGGAAAATTCTTGTTAGATTATTAAAAATAAAAAAAAATGAATGAATAAAAATAATTTTAAAAAAACATTACTCTTAAACAGTTATTAAAATACAACTTCAGTTAAAACTACTGGCAACTCTTGCTATTAGGAGTGTTATCTACAAGTACATCTGAAATTAAAGGACCAACATATGTGGAAAAAATAATAGCAACATAAAAACTATGCCCTATAACTCTTTCATTAGAGTAAAATAATAATTGATTTAAACATTGCATAACAACAAATACATTTTTACGGCTTATTCGTATTTTGATGAAAAAATTTGAGCATTTTTGTTTCTCCAAGAAGAGTCAATCACTGAATCAAGTACAATTTAGGTTGATACTTCTTACTTTACCAACTTCGATAGAAACATTCCTATCAACTCATAAAAAGCTGTTTCAGGGTTGACAATACATTTGAAAAATTACAAGTAAACTAGCACACTTATTTTTAAAACTAAAATTAAAATATGGTTTTAAATGTCCAGAAAATTATTTCTAGCTAACAATCAGTCAGTGACCTCTTTTGAGTATGCGGCTTGTTTGAGTGCCACCCAAGAAGAGCATCAAACTCGGTAAAAATGAAATACAAAATAAAAATAAAGTAAAATAAAACTACGGAACCCCTCCCAAAATCTAGACAAAGCGTTAAATTGACCCCAATTGCCAGTTGGGCGTTTGCAGGTCCTCAAAGAGTCAGAAAAACAATTCAGGTGCATTGACCGCCATACTTTTGTAATTCTGTCATTTTAATCTGCAATTTGCATTAATGTCGTACCAATTAAATATCCTCATGGTATGGTACTTACTTTTACCTAGAAAATTTTGTTCATCATTGAAAGTCTTAGTTTAATTTCAATTAGCAAGTTTTAAATTCATCTTCTACAAGTATCAAGATTCTTTTCTTTCAAGCACGTTCTCCGGGAATTACATTTCCAAACTTTGTGTCAAAGAAAGCGAAACTGAAAAATCTAAATACTTTAGTTTCTCCAAGGACAACTAAGTTCACTCTAATCTGTTTTTTAAGAACTCAGAATTGCTGAAAAAGGGTGAGAGTGGGGCCTACAGCTTACATGGGATTTTTTATCACGAGAACATAATCGGAAGGATTGCTACACCGATGACTAACATATTAAGCCCCAGGGGTGTTCACCCCCTCCCCCACCTTATGGCGCAAATTCCCCACCAAAAATTTTTAGAACCCTCTTGTGCTTTTAATTTAATTATTTTTTTTAAATATTATTTATTTGTTTTTTTTTTTTTACATTATAACTATTTTTTTTTCATGTTAGTGATTTTTTAAAAGTTCGAATTATGCGTTAGCAAAGAATTTTTCCACTTCCAGACATTCCAAGCACACACACACGCACACAAAAAATAAATAAATTAACAAATAAAAAAAACAACGAAGAAATAATTTAAATTAAAAAAATAAATTAATAAATAATTTTTAGTAAAAAACCCGTAAATAATTTAAATTAAAAATGAATTTATTAATAATTTTACTAAATAAATAAATTAGTTCGAAAAAATCCCCCCCCCCCCCAAAAAATCATGGCGCCAACTTGCGCCATAATCACCAAACGTAAGGGGGAAAAAAGCCTACGAAAATGGCTAGTTACTTATTGTTGTCGTTACATTTTAATGACAAACCAACATTCAGACCAGAATGTTCCACAACTTTCAAGTAATGTTTCGAACATTTATTAGAACAAATTCTCTAAGGACCAAAAGAGGAAAAAGAGACGTTAAGAAGTTCCTGTTGCGATTCGTAATTCGGCTACCAATTAGCAATATAAATTAGATTGTGTAGTTCCCCTTTTTTCTTTTCTCTCTCTATTATATCTCTCTCTCTTTTTCTTTTGTCCAGCACTATTATAGAATCGAGTTATGTATTAATTCATAATGGAAAAAAGAACATTTCATTTTCTATACATGAGTATTGCTTTGACTTTATATAAAAACAAATAAGGAATCTTTACATAACCATTTTAATGAAGAATACTACTTTAAATTCAAAATATACTTTTCGCATTCCTTAACAGAATACTTGATTAATATTTTTTAAAACGACAAAAAATTTTGAAGCAGAATGCTACATACTCTTAATTTAAAATACATTTGACGCATTCCATACGAAACTATCCACTTAATACTTAACATTATCATTTGTGGAGACAAACTAATTGTGTTGCAGAATACAACTTTCAATTCAAAATACATTTTTCACTTTCTATAAGAAACTAATTATTTAATATTATCGAAGAAGATAAACCATTTTGAAGCAGAATTTACACTGTAAAAAAATGAATGTTGTTTTTACAGAAAGTACAGTTAATTTTATCCTGATAAACTGTAAAAATTGCGAATTTTACAGTAACAGTAAAATTGCTACTTTTACCGTACTAAACTGTAAAATCGCTAATTTTACAGTATTAAACTGTAAAATTGCTAATGTCACAGTTTATTACTGTGAATTTTACAGTTTTTAATTTGAACATCTGGTGCTAGTATTGTACTGTTGTTTTTACAGTATGATACAGCTAAATTTTACGGTAATAAACTGTAAAATTGCTAATGTCACAGTTTATTACTGTGAATTTTACATTTTTTAATTTGAACATCTGGTGCTAGTATTGTACTGTTGTTTTTACAGTATGATACAGCTAAATTTTACGGTAATAAACTGTAAAATTGCTAACTTTACAGTAAAAAACTGTAAAATTTCTCGTTTTACAGTTTATTACTGTGCTATTTACAGTTTTAAATTGGAACCTCTGCTGCCGGTATTATACTGTAAAAACAACAGTTCATTTTTTGCAGTGTACTTCCAATTCAATATGTATGTTTCACCTTCCACAAGAAACCAATTATTTAATATTATCCTTTAGGAAGAAAATTTACTTTTATTACATAATACTACTTTCAGCCCAAAAAATATTTTTCGCCCTCCCATAAGAAAACTAATTATACAATATTATTTTCTAAGATGAAACATTTTAATGATAATACGTGAGACATATATCTCACTAAAATGTGTCCATAAAATATCCATTTCAATGTAGCAATATTAGTAGCTTATTTCAGTATACTACACTGTAGTCAGTATACTATTCATAAGTGTAGTAGCTTATTCAATATACTACACTTCAGTATAGTTCACTATATTATTTCAGTGTAGCTTAAATTAATCAATAAAAAATGTTTTTCGCTTTCATAAGTAAATAATTATTCAACTATTTCTTCTAAGATTTAACCATTTGGTCCGCAATACATATCCTCTTAGAGAGCCAATCCAAACAACCTTAATATCATGAACACCAGACATACTTAAGTAAAATTAATCAACTTAACACCTAGAGCTTCTCGGGCATGAAATTTAATCCCACATAATCTTCATCCAAGCCGGATTCTTAAAACGATAAAAGCTCTACGTGACATGACACACCCGTCAAGGCTCTGCGCCAAACTACAAAAGAGACATGTTTGAATTTGTTGCTGTTGTCAGTGGATGAGGTAAAAGTTTTGCTCTTTTGTTTGAAAACGGAAAAAAACGGAAACTCAAGTAATACCAGATTCAAAGACAAAGAGAAAAAAAAATGCTACCCAATACAACTGCGTGAAAGTTAACTTTAACCGAGGTCATATTTAAGGGGTGGGTTTTATGGTTCAAAAGCCCTCCGAAAATTTTCAAAACTATTCCAAAAGATACTTTTTAATGCACTTTTTTGCTGTAAAATATTATTATTACTATTTTATTTTTAATTTTCTTATTTACTTTTCAATTTCATTTGAAAAATGAAATTAATATTATTGAATGACAGTATAAATTAATTGATTTATCTGCAAAATTTATCTTTATTGTAGTTTTCGCAAACATAATTTCAGACACAACAATGCACTTTTAAAAGTGGGGTGAAGATGCTTTCTACATCTCAGAATTTTTTCCTTCATTGGAAAGATATGTTATTACTTTTATTTTTCACGTTAATGCCCCTTAAGCATCTACTATAACAAAAAGGAATAGAATATAGAATCGAACATGAAATCAAATTTTATTTATCTAAGATTTCACGAGAAATGTGTTGGTAAATCCCTCCATGAGACATTAGTCTGGTTACGGCTCAGACCAGGGGTGCCCCCCCCCAAGCTCAATGGCGCAAATACCCCCCCCCTCCCCCCAAATTTTTTTACAACCCTTTTGTGCTTTTCATTTTCATTTTTATTCCTCTTTTTGATTTATTTATTTTTAAAAATATTATTTATTTATTTATTTTTAAATACTATTAATTTATTTATTTTAAAGTTTTTTTATTTTAATTATAACTATTATTTTTTAATATATTATTAATTTTTTAAAACTTCGAATTATGCACTCAGAATAGAATCGCTTTTTTTCTCTTTCAGACATTCCAAGCACACACGCACACACAAAAAAAGTAAATAAATAAATAAATAATAATAGAGAAATGAAAGAAATAATTTAAATTAAAAAAATGAATTAATGAATAATTTTTATTAAAAAAATCCGTAAATAATTTAAATTAAAAAAATAAATTAGTAAATAATTTAAATAGGAAAATAAATTAATAAATAATTTAAATAAGAAAATAAATTAATAAATAATTTAAACAAGAAAATAAATTAATAAATAATTTAAACAAGAAAATAAATTAATAAATAATTTAAATAAGGAAATAAATTGATAAATAAATTAAATATGAAAATTAATAAAAATAAATTAGTTAAAAAAATCCCCCCCCCCTCCCCAAAATTTTGATGGCTCAACTTGCGCCATAATCCCCCCCCCCCTGTGGGTACCACTGGCCCAGACTTTAACTTTTGCCAAAGAAATGCTCTAAATAAAAAAGCAGATAAATAAAATTGACATTAAAATCTTCATTTGGAAAAAAAAAAGATAAACAAATAACCAACCATCTTGTCTGGTGGTCAGATAAGTCTGACTGGGAATGGGGAGGCTCCGAGTTCGAATCCTGGCTTGGGCCATGGATATAAGTTCTTCATCAAATGTCCTTGTCCTTTCTTAGTGTGCAATGTGTTGTTGTGAATGATTGTTCACCCTATAAACGCCGAATCAATTTGCGAATGAAGTTCCAATTTTACCGAATGATAAAATACAAGCATGCACATGGTACACATATCGCACGTGTGTAACATTTCGTGACAAAAAACATTAGGCATCTTTTAAAAAACAATTCGAAAAACTAAAAAGAACAAATAATCTCAATGTTGCAATTTATTGTCTTCAAATTGCCGAAATGTCAGGAAAATGTGCCGAATACGGAAATTATTGGGAGGTTACAGTGACCTCCCGTGACCTTCCATCGAAGCGCTCCTAAGTGGATTTAATAAAGCAGACTGCAGTACTTTAAGGATGTACAAAAAAAAAGGTGCAACTATAAAAACCAACTCCAGTGCTTAAAAAACCGAATGAAAAAAAAACCGCTGAACATAGTACATAAAAAACAAATCAACGGATTTTAAAGTGACCAAACATGTCGGCTGAAGACCACCTTGCGAATTTTCCCAAACAGTGCGAAGATAAATTCTTCTTCGCGCTAACGCCTAACAATATATTCTTCTCAAACAACGCAAGAATGATGCGAATGCCTGGAAGAACCAAGTTAATAGAATTTTACATTAAGTTAGTAACCGAGTTCCTTAAACAAAATTTAGGTAGCTAATCTGATTTTAAGGACGGTTTACGGCAACGTTTAATTAAAACTTCGAGGCAGGACGCTATACTTGTACTCAGGCAAGAAAACGTGATTATAGAATAGTTGTAGGAGAGCTGGATGAAATTATTCCATGAACGGACTAATTATACTTTAGAAACGGGAGATAATTAGTAAATGTTAGCGCAATGATCGCATAACTCTTAGTGTTTGTTTTAAGATGTAACAAGATGTGTGACCCTGCGTTTCCCTTATTTAGAAATGCTGATATTTTAAGCGTGATGGAACAAGTAAACTGCAAGATAAGCACATCCTGTAAATTTTAAATTAGCCTTGCAACCAAAAAAAAGAAAAAAAAAGACAAAACATTTTGGTTTTTCCGGAAAGCTACTTGGTTTTTAGCCACGTCCAGGGATGCCCCATAGGAGGTGGTCACGGGAGGGCATTGCGACCTCCCAAAGAATTCTCTATTCGGTCATGTCTGACGATTCGGAAAATTGGAAGATACTATATAGTGTGGTAGTATGCGGTTTTTCATTAATTTTTATTATTTTTTATGTGCCTATTATATATCTTCTCATTACTTGCAGGTAGTATGTGCTATATGAGTATGATCGTACTTAATTATTTGGTAAAATCTGAAGTCTCTTACTATTACTACGATTGGGAATTTTCTCCTTTCAAAAATTTCAATTTGGCTGCCGCCCAGGCCATATCGCCAATTCTAGTAAAAAAAGAAGCATATGTGAAAGGATTCTTACGACCCCAACGTCCACAAAGAGAGAGGTGAGAATTTCTGGTCACTCAATAGAAGGTGCCTTCTTTCCGTTAGTTCAGCTAGTTTTTATGGTTCAAGAGCTTTGACCTTTAAGGCCCAAAAGTTTTGCGGTAGTGTATGGACATTTTTTGTACAAAAAGTGACACGAGTGGCAAGTTTTGGAAAAAGTAAGTTTTGTGTAAGATTTTGTGTAAAGGGATGGGTCGTGTGTATTCAATGCAAAATTGTAACAATTTCAAAACTTGATTCAACTCACAAATATTTTAAAAAATAACATTTGATCTTCAATTAAAAAGTAATCTTGAAAGTAGAAGCTTGACGGTTCAAATGTAATGTTTTCAAGATCCCAGATTATACTAAAATTATAAAGTATCTGCATTTGATAATAATTTAATTCGGATCTTATGAAAGAATTTTTGAGCTAAGGAACCTATGTCGCAAGACCTATCTTCTGCAGACACGCTCCCACATCTTAAGACTATAAATAACTTTCTGTGCATGCAATCTAATTTAATTCATTTGTCAAAAACTTCCTTGAAACAAAATGAAAAGAATTTCTGTGATTCGTACTCAGATTGATGGAAAAATACTCTCAGCAGAGATCAGAATTCTATACGCAGCACTTGAGACATTCTCAAGGACCCATGTGCGTCACAAAATCCAATAAAAACAGAGCAATAAAATAAATTTCCCCATTCATCATTAATGAATAACTAACTCTTTTCATGAGAAAAGATTCCGATAATTAATAATATTAACGCGAAGATTTAACGTACACTAGGAAAGCTTGATGCAAAACTGATATTCAAAGATGATCCCATCAATTACGAAGTAAAATGCGCAGCCCTTTCGATGAAGGTCACTGCGCAGCAAATTTAGCTGCAGAATGTAGCTGGTTGCTTTTACATGTTCTACAGGAGGTTGGGAGGGGGACCTTTGAACTTTCCACAAAATGTATTTTGCCACATGCGATTCGATCATTAAATGATCTGAGAGTTGAATAATATTAAAAGAACAGATTTTAACATTGAAAGCTCTGATAATTCTGGGAAGTTTGGATACTCCACTACAATTATGCTCGTATGAATATGGAGAGGTATGCTATAAACGTTACTTTATAGTAGAAATATCTTAACTGAGCTAATGGCGTAAATAACTTCCCTACAGCCCTTGTGATGCAGGGGTAATGAGGGAGCACGATCCAGAAAAAAGTAGCGCTATGAGTAACAATATTTAATAATTAATTTATTTTTTTAAGTTAATTTATTCATTTTTGTCGATGTCGTTCCTACCCTTTCTGAATGAAAGCTCTACTAACGCATGTTATTGTTGCTGTTGTCTTGTGTCAGCCAGGCTGGCAATTTGGGGTGCAATGCTTCACTTTTCCAACTGTACCGTAACTTGGTGTGAAATCCGACAGCACACTCATCACACACTCCAGGGTCCCCCGTACCAACCACAATTCGTGGTTAAACCGGGATGGGGCCCTGAAGAGCACTCTGTTCTTTTTTATCCAGACCAAGGGCCGAGAAAATCCCTGGTCCAGTACCCCCAGAGCAGTAGCGTACATAGACTAAGGTGCGCCCCCCAGCAAGATTTGTAAGTGCGCCCCCCACCCCCTATTAAAATGTAAAAAATATTTTCCCCGTGTAACCTTTAGCGCTATTTTTCTGGATCGGGCGCCCTCAAACCTCTTGCGCCCCCCCGCGCCGCGGGGGTTGCGGGGGCGCTATGTACGCCACTGCCCCAGAGGTATCGTTTCACTTGGAGGACTTTGAAACACGACCCTCACCCAGCCACCATTAGTTATGACGGTGGATCTTTGATCGGCAGGGATCGAACCAGGGACCCTCCGGTTACGAGTCCAAAGCCTTACCGATCGGGCTAACACAGCCCCGTTCAATGGGTAGGCAACCGTTCACATTAGAGCAACACATTCACACAAAGAACGGACAAAGACTGGAGAGAGAAAGCACATCCACGTCTGAGCCGAGATTCGAACCCGGAACCTCCCATTCCGGGTCAGGTTTCTCTGATCACAAGAAAAGGCGTCCGGGCCGGCTCCACTGAAGCATCACATGCACAATTGACTCCCCCACCCATCCTTGCCCTCCAAGGCCACGTACGCCACTGCTAACCAACTAAATTGAATTATAGAGCACAATTTCATCAATTTGAAATACAAATATAGCTTGGAATCAATTGCATTTTGAATGTCTCTAAAAACATATTTTACGCATCAAATATCATAAATACGGCGCAAAAGTACTTTTACTCTTCCGTTTAAAAACAAAAAATTAACATTTTGTAGAAAAGGGGAAAAAAGGAAAGTAATTCGAGTTGTTAGTATTTCTTTCCAATGTTTTATTATTTTTAAGGATAAATGTCAAACATTCTGAAAGTCAAAAATCAAATAAACAATACCTCTGTTCCTGCCATTATTCCATTTCTTCCTCGAAAAGTTAATTTCTTTAAAGGGTTGATCACTATTGTTATGGTTTTTACTCTTTCAAAATAAATATCACTCCTCTTTAAAATGTGAAAGAATGCGTTGTGTGTTAAAAATGTATGAATTAATTAAACTGTAAACATTATAATTAAATGCATAATGTGGTAAATGTGGTGAACGTAGAAATGCATTAAATGTATTTTCTCACTATGAAAGAAACTCCAGCAGTATCTCCGGTTTAAATTAAGGTAGACAGACCAGTGAATGAACACTTAAGAAATTTTCAATTTTAAAAATTCATAGCGTCGGAAAAAATAGTAACATTTGGTACATGAGAGTAAAAACACTTCAGATGATATACGCAGTATTAAAAAAAAAAAGTTGGGGGAGCTTTTGTGGTTCTGCATCAGGTCTTATGGGGTGTTAAAACGAAAAAAAATACCCAGACCCAGTGAATGAACACCTCTACCAGGGAACAAATGCAGCATTTTCTAGTCATTTTCTTTCGCTAAATGTGTAGAATTGAGTTAGTTCTGCTAATTCATCTCCGAAAAATGCTTCAAAACCTTATTTTTTTAAGGAAAAATACGAGGTGTTCATTCACTGGAAGTGTTCATTCACTGGTCGGTATACCCTATATTATGAAGAATATATTTCATTTTATCTTGCCCCCAAAAAAGTAAAAACATCTAGGCAAAATTAAATCATGAAAAAGCAAAAACATATCCACTCGATATTTTCAAAACTTTTATCAACCTATCAACAAGTCACGTATATCATTACTTGAGTTTTCACACGGAAAAGTAAGATAATAGTCTTAAAAAACAGAGGAAGAAAAAAAACTAGGTGAAACTTTGAAACACATTCTTTCCCACATTACAACAGCTCAACTGCTGGAAAAACTCCACAAAAAGTCAAAATGAGAGAACGACTTTTCTTTTTTTTTTTTTTTTTTTTCGTAGAACGTACGTAATGCAGTTGCAGTTACAGTGCAAATCACATGGATACGTGTATAACAGATAACAAGAAAGCTTGAAGTAGCAGAAGAAGTTGCAGAAGCGGCGTTTAAGTCGTCATCAGATCCCAGTCTTATCATCTTTATTACGTATCTAGTGCCCCAGGCAAATATTTTTTTTATGTGTTCATTTACGCCGAACGTGGTATATTAAATAGCAGAAGCCGCTTGATATCGTATAATCAAGAGAACAGTAATTTAGAGATGGGTTCTGTGATTCAAGATTAAAACGGACAATTCCTTTTCTTTCTTTCTTTTTTTGTGTTGTTAAGTATGAGATTGAATAAACAAGAAGTTCTGTCAAGAACTAAACGAGCCTACTTTCCCGTACATCGACATCGGCATTCTAGCATCTAATCAATATTCTCTTGAATATCTGAAACTGAAAATTATGTTAAACATACCTTTATAGCACTTAAAGCTGATTTCTAAAAGCAAAATTTACCCCTCTCATCAGATGAAATGGACACGTAAAAAGTAAATAAACGAGTAAATAAAGTTTTGTCGCACCTTTTAAAGAATGTAACTGTTATAGTTCTTCCGTAGAAAAAATTCACAATCGTTTTCAAAAGAAAAAAAAAAATAATAAAATAAAATAAAAGCAAAAAGAACATCAAAACACATTTTTGTCAAAGAAAGAAAAAAAAAACCTCGTTCGTTAATAAAAATGTCTCGAATTTTATTTTTAATCCGTTGCCAGTTGTTAAATATAAGTAAAGAATAAAATGCTCTAGTGAATGAACAATTTTTGTAATCAAAAAAAAAATATCGTCTGCCAAAAAAATAAATAAATAAATAAATAAAAATAATAATAATTAATTAAACAAAAAAATGAATAAATAAACAAAAAATCGTCTGCCCAGTCAGTCATTTTTTTCTGAGCCTGCATTTCCGCCATGTTTGCGGAGTCGGAGTCGGAATCAGAGGCCTCACAGAAGATTTTTCAGAAAAGTACTTAACATACATTTTTTATCAAAACCGTTTTCTTACAAAGTTAGTTTGAAGGAAATCCGCCTTTAAGTTCAGAATCAACATTCAATTTAAATTTCCCAGTAGGCGCTCAGGTTAAAAAATTTTCTGAACGGTTCATCATTGAACGAAAAATGGTTCAAATTGAAAAGTGAAATATGAGAATGAGTCTCTCCGAGATCATTCGAACAAAAAAAGTTTATTCA
>JAXGGA010020692.1:0-17849 GCA_038373865.1 Uloborus plumipes | reverse complement strand
AGGCGTTGACAATACCACCGACTGAAGGTTCTTTATGTCTCGAGTTCGAATCCCAAGAAAAATATTATTTCGTCGGAAATAAATCATTTTTTTAAAAATACATTCCCGTAAAATAAAATTACCATTTACTTTTCTTCAACACCACCAGATGGCACCACTATTTCTCCCCCAACAACCACTATAAAAACAATTTTTCACTTTAACGCCTTTAGTCTTTCATAGATGGCGCTGCAAAAAACATTTCCTTTTAAAGTATTATTTTTCTCCCCCGATAAGAGCAAAGTAGCGTATAGTGGTTAGCGTCCCCTTCTGGAGTCGCAAGGGACCCGCGTTCGAACCCCGCGGAATGAAAATTTTAAATTCAAAGTAATTAAGCAATCAATAATTAAATTAAGTAATTAAATAAGTTAATTAAATAATTAAGTAATTAAATAATTAAAACCAAGATGGCGGCGATCATGGATCCAAAATGGCGGATCAAAAATGACGTCTGGTTAAAAACCCTCCTGAAAGACCACGAGAAGTCACGTGACTGCCACGCCCACTTTAAATACCCCACCAGCTGTTGAGTTGTTTTCCTCCTTCTGCCTCCTATATCCCCGTCCTTACTACTCATGTTTACAATTTCGGTTTTCGCTACCCTTTTACTACTACTGTTTTCTTTTCCAAGCACCCATCGCCCCCCTATATCTCCCCTTAAGAATGTCACCCCTTTGAGGATCAAATCGCCAATAGGTTGGGAATCACTGGGTGACAACATTTTAAACCAAAATTTCCACATATTTAGCTTGTATTTCTTTCAGTAATAAGTGTTGTAGCCGCGACTGAATAAATTAATGTGATGCTATAAAAGATTTTTCAAAATTAGAAACTGTTTTGTTTTTGAAATAAACCATTCAATAAGGATGAGTAGTATTTATTGAAGTTTATTGAAGGAGTGGTCCGCAAATGATGTCATGCTTTGAGGAGGGAGAGAGGGACTTTGTGAACTAGTGACAGTTTGTGACAAGGGGAGGGAAGGGTTAACAAAAATTTCGATACCATACATTATTATTAACACTTTCTTCTTTTCAGTGGCGAAGGCAAAAATAAATGATAGATACCGGAACCAAATACCAAATTCCCGAAATCAGTACCAACAGAACATTTATCAGTACATTAACAAGACTTAGGATAGGACGCCTCGGGGGGGGGGGGGGCAGATTCATAAAGACGGGGCAAGGACGTAATGCCAGGGTCATTCCATGTCAAGTGTCCGAAATTTCGAGAAAATCCCCACTCGACCCCCTCCGATTTTGATGAAAATTTTTTTGGATGTACATATAAGACTTGCATGAAACCATACCAAATTATAGTTCCATACGCCTTATGATTCAGCCAATAAAAATTATTTTATAAAGGCCTCTTTTTCGTGTCTTGAAAATAATGACCGAATCGTCAAATTTGCTTTTATTGCTCGCGACCTAAGACGATTATCAGGCTCAAACTTAGTGATTCTGATCACTGTTTAGAGTAGAATAGCCTACTTGTGTAACAAAAGCTCCATGCACTGTGGATTTTTTGCAATTTGCTGCCAAAGTTGATAAAATATCGTATTTTGGCCAATTTTGACTATACGTTATCAGCTTGTATCTGCTGAGAGAATGACTTTCTGAAGCTAATTCTTTCCTCGTTTGTAGCCTGATAGTTCGTCCAAAAGGTGTGCAAATGGCATCTTGATAGCTCAAATAATTGCTGAATTATGCGAGTTGAAATAACAATCACATTTCTTTTTTCTCAATTTCAAAGGGCAGTATCTCAAAAGCGTCATCTTGAATTTCGATTTTCTTTACATCATTGGAAAGAACAAACTTTTCTTAACTAAAAAACCTTATTTTTATTTTTGAGACAAACCAGTTTCAAGGGGATATTGCAGATCCAAAATGTGTACGTCTTTCAACGTGAAATCAAAGAAAAAAAGACATAGACCTCAAAAGTGTGTTGATTTGTTCTATTAAAATGTACAGGAGCTATTGTACTTATGTTTTAATAAAAAAACACTTTTTTAGATTATTTTTGAACTTTAGTTTTTGTGTGCGCATCCGTAAAAACTCAAGAAATGACAAAAATAAAGTTTCGTTTTTAACAAAAATAATTATCTTCTTATCGCTGCTATAAGATCTTGAGTCTTTTCCTATGTGTTATTTTTAAGCTCTTGAAACAAAATTTCGGATGAAATGTCACTTGGCAAGGTGTCGTTAATATTTTAAATTCATAAAAAGCAGTGTTTCCTTTTTTCAAAAAAATAATAATGATAAATGAGATAAATAATAAATAAAAAAGTTAATATGGCGTGTACGTGATACAAAATATATATAATGGGACTGCAAAGTCATTATTCTAAAAAGCGATAACGAAAGTTTTCGATAGAGTTAAATATTGCAATTATTTCCACCATGTAAATGATAACAATAGTAGTTAAAAACACGATAAGTAGTAATTGAAAATCCATTCTTTATACTGCCGAGGATGTGACTAGATATTCAGCCTATGATTGCAATTTGCCCATAAACAAAAATTATGAAAAATGGGAAAATGCTTTTTATGACTTTGAATTATTACTGACCTACAACCTAGCCTTTTTGTTAAAAACGAAACTTTATGTTTTGCCATTTCTTGAGTTTTACGGATGCGCACACAAAAACTAAAGTTCAAAAATAATCTAAAAAAGTTTTTTTTTCATTAGAACATAAGTACAATAGCTCCTGTAAATTTTAATAGAACAAATTGACATCAACTTTTGAAGTCTATGTCTTTTTTTTCTTTGATTTCACGTTGAATGACGTACACATTTTTGATCGAAATATCCCCTTGAAACTAGTTTGTCTCAAAAATAAAAATAACGTTTTTTCGTTAAGAAAAGTGTGTCCTTTCCAATGATATAAAGAAAATTGAAATTCAAGATGACCCTTTTGAGATATTGCCCTTTGAAATTGAGACAAAATTGAGAAAAAAGAAATTTGACTAGACTTTCAAGTAGCATAATTCAGCAATTATTTGAGCTATCAAGATGCCACTTGCACACCTTTCGGACAAACTATCAGGCTACAAACGAGGAAAAAATTAGCTTCAGAAAGTCATTCTCTCGGCAGATACAAGCTGATAACGTATGGTCAAAATTTGCTAAAATACGATTTTTTACCAAATTTGGCAGCAAATTGCAAAAAATCTACAGTGCATGGAGCTTTTGTTACACAAGTAGGTAATTCTACACTAAACAGTGATCAGAATCACCAATTTTGAGCCTGATAATTGTCTTAGGTCGCGAGCAATAAAAGCACAAACCTGACGATTTGGTCATTTTTTTCAAGACACGAAAAAGAGGTCTTTATAAAATAATTTTTACTGGCTGAACCATAAGGCTTATGGAGCAATAATTTGGTATGGTTTCATGCAAGTCTTATATGTACATCCAAAAAAAATTTCATCAAAATCGGAAGGGGTCGAGTGGGGACGCCTCGTACACTTGACATGGAGTGTCACCACTGCAAAAATTGCCCAGACATAGAGCTAACCGATATGAGGCATAAATGCTATGTGATATTTATTCATCAAATGATACTACACTGTTAAAACTACAGGTTGCACAAGGCATCTTTAAGGGTGAAAAGTTGTAGCAGTAGCGGCACCTCCTGAGGGGTGCCACTTGACTTCCTATGGCACCTTCAAGGAAGCTATTGGGAGTCAGCTGGGACCCTCAGGGTGTTTTGTACCTGTTGTTTGACCAGTGTAGAGTTCGCAAATGTTCCAACTTTTCTAATGAAGCTGACGTTTTTTATTTCTCATTGCAAATAATGGAAACAATGGGAATAACATAACAGGCAAAATGAGTTTTGTGATCAAAAGAAGTTGAAACCGTCTCATCCGTATGCAGGGGGGCCCCAAATTAAAAGTTTTGGGTGGGCAGAAATTCTGAATTTGCCGAATTGAATTTCAAATGTTGCCGAATCATAATATATGGTTATGCACACATAAATGCAACTAATGAAAAGGGACTTTCTGGAATTTCAAAATCGCAGTTATACCCTAAAATTTGTCGTGTAAGGACATTTTTAGAAAGTCACAGCGACCTCCTATGACCTTTCACAGGGATGCAACTATCTTTATGCAACGCTCGTTGTTTGATAGCTTTATTGATTTAAGTTTTGTTGACAAGAAAAAAATATTTATGTTTTTTATTTTCATTGCAACGTTATTTCTTTTAAACAGGTAGTCGTGGTGTTCTATGCTGCTATTATACTCATTCTGGTGGGGACCAATATCCACCGTTTTCGTAGGACTGGTTTGCCTCTCTTCACTTTTTTAAACTCTGAGGCACCCCCGCATCAAACAGAAGAACAGCCGAAACAACAGATTGTTGTTCACATCGATCACAGGTAAAATAATTATTCTTTGAGCTGTTTCAACCCTCTGGCTGCTAACCACGCAAATTTCACGGGCATGACGTGATTCAAAACCTTGTACCCTTATTTCATCGTTTGAATATCAGCAATTAATTTTCTGAAGTATTTATGTTGACTGGTCGGTCATTTTACAAACCTGATACCCCCTAATTTAATTAAGAAAGGGTTTCAGCGAAAATGTAATTTGTTGGTCAAGGAAAAAAAAAGGGGGGGGGGAGTGATAATTGAGTGATATTTGAAAAAAAAATAAGTCAGAAAGTATTCCATAAAAATTAAAGTTAACAAGCGAACTATACCCATCTTTGTATAGAAAGACTAACAGCGCCTATTTTGCTTTGGTAAATCTTAATGGTAGCTATATATTTGGGAAAATTCTCAAAATCTACATTTGCATCAGATTAAATTACTAAGGGTTTTTGCAGCAAGTCTATTTATATGCTTATTTTAATACTGGTTCAGTACTGAATGACCTCTCAACAGAAGCAGAAAAATGGGTGTTACTAAATAAATTCCCAGTTATGCAGCTGTGTTCGGATATATATTTTTGTATTTTCGCAAAAACATTTCTGCTACCTCTCCAAGATTTAAATATTTATAACGATGCTTTAGTATATTATAAACATGATCATATTCTTCCGCCAGATTTTTGCAATCTATATAAGTGACAAAAGGCTTTCCTAACGTTAGCACTTTTGATTTCATGTCTAAGACAATATTTTGAAAAGTGCCAATTTGAAGTTGGAGTTTCCTGATTAAAAAATTTTTTTGCAGAAAAAAATTAATATTGGATTCTAAGTCTAAATTGGGTCTATATGCAAGAAAATAAAAGGGGGGGAGGTCAAGGAAGTTATTTACCCCCTCCTTAGATTATTCACTTTTAAGCCGTTACAGATCGGATGAGTGTAACAGATCTGATGTTAATATGAGCTACATATCTGAGTTTATGCTTTCAGTCTTCATTTACATCTTTAAAAATATCATTTTCTTGCATTTTTAACACAGAATTAAGATAATTATATTAAAATACATATAATAGCTAAAAAATCATATTTCATTATAAAAAAGCATTTCTTGGAAATAAAAATGAGCGATAAGGTTTTTAGATAAAATAAATTATGAGATTATCAAATGCAAGCTAAGAAAACATTTGTTTTGTTTTGAGACAACACACAACTTCAACTTTTTCAACACACAACTTTGCTGCTTGCTTTTCTTTAATTAGTTGCAGGAAATTTAATTTCTTGATCAGAAATTCAAACTTAGCATGCTAATTATTATCCAGTTATTTAGCGAAGTTTCAAGAAATTGAAGCACCAAAAAAAAAATAAAAAAAATAAATAAATAAATAAAAATAAATAAATAAATAAAATAATAATTAATTAACTTAATTTCTGCAGGGTCAATTTTTCTTATTTTACTAACTTCTCTTGTCAGGTCATACGAACTTCAAATGAAACAATTGTACTAAAACTCATTGCTTTTAAATTTTTAAGAACAAAAATATTCAATATTTTTATATGGCTAAAACCTATGATTTTTGCCTTTTCACAATTCTGAAACGTGAGAGTTAGTTCGGTAACATATTCGCTGTTTTTCAATGTTACCGCTCTGTCTGTTACCGATCTGACAAACCGACAAAGCTTTTTTTTTAATTTCCGAGTCGATCGCGCTAAACCAAAATCAAACACGTGGTTTTTTTCACTTGTAATAAAGGACTATACTTATATATAAAATAACTTTTAAAATAATAAAAACTGCGCATTTTAGCGTGTGTTACCGATCTCATGACTTAAATGACACACATTTTATAAAATCACTTTAAAAAATCTTACCTGCAATTTTAGATGCAGAAATGCAAATTTTTAATAACGATGCGATAAAACATCACACCAGGTACTCAGTATCACGTGGTATTGGTGCAGGAAATGATTTTGGGAGCCTAAATATAGATCAGAAGTTATTGTTACCGCTCTGACGGCGGAACTGAGGAACACGCTTATTTTGCAACGGCTAGAAAATCAGAAATCGATTAAAACAAAAATGAAGTAAAACATTAACAAAGGGATAAAAATAGAATCGTTTTTTTGTACAAGTGCGTTTTTTTGGGAAGTTAGAAAGTGCGCTTAAGCTGTTTGCACGTTAAGCTTTGCTACTAGGGACACGTTACCGATCTGATTTTTGATGTATAAAACAAATATTTTCTGAAGAAAAAAAATATATTTTTTTGATATTATTAGATGAAATGAAAGAAAAACCTTACGTTCTTACTGGGAAAAAATATTCTTTTAAATAGTTATTGAAATACTAGTGAAAATTCACTTGGGACTTAAATTGGCACTTTTCTAAATATTAGCTCGTCATCGTTTGTTTTACATTTTGAAAGGGTGAGAATTCCTGTCATATCATTAAGGGAACCGGGTTTTTTTTAGAGCTTCAATAATTCAACTTTTCAATTTCAGCTGCGTAAAATATGGGACACTGATCTCAAAAATGTATAAATTGTGTGAATACTTAATTCGGAAAGCTAATTATAGACTAGGTAGATTTTAAAAGCCAAATGTGCATCATGTTGCACGTTACACTTTTCTCGTCTTTCAGAAAAAACATTTTTTTTTCGAACATTAGGTACACTTAAAGAAAATTACAATCATTATATTTTAGCTGCGTAAAATATGGGACTAAAATCCCAAAAATGCCAAAATTGTGTAGATATTTAATTCTGAAAGTTAATTATAGACTAGGTAGATTTTAAAAGTCAAATGTGCATCATGTTGCACGTTACACTTTTCTCGTCTTTCAGATCTTTTTTTTTTAAACATTAGGTACACTTAGAGAAAATTACAATCATTATATGATTATGACACTTACTATTATGATAAATAGAAGCATTTTGCATGCTCTAAATATAATTTTGCTCATGTTTATGTATTACTAGCTTATTACCAGGCGTTGCCCGGGTGCTGATTAATATAACATAGCTCTAAAAAATATTTGAAGTTGGTGAACCTTAAATTGATAATTCATCGTTAATCGTATAATCTTTGTTAGAAAATACTCACATTTTATCAATTTGTATGCTCAAAGGCTTATCTCTATTACTCTATCTACTCAAAATTGAAAGAAGAAAATAGCCATTTGAGCCAGAAAATTTGAATTTTGAGCTGTTTGGATTTTTTAAAAATTTCAAAACCCTCCTATGTGAATTCTAGTGCATCAAGAAACCTCTGTGCCAAGTTTGATGACAATCTGATGTAAACTGTGGATTTGTATAAGAAGCAAACATACATACAAATACATATATCCATTTATATTGTATTTTTAAGAGGCTAATTTTAGTGAAAAATATCGTACCTATTTCGGCTTTTTAAGTTATATACTATTCAACATTTTGTGGAATTCTTTTAAACTAGGTGAATTGAACTAAAAAAATAGGTTAACTGTATTTTGCGCGTTTTTATCTGTATAATATTGAAGTTTAGAGTAATTTAGTTCTGAAATGTTATTTGCTAAGTATCCACAGTCGTAAATGTTCAAATTATAGTGCGACAATGCATTTTGTATTCTCTATTCTAAAGCAAATTTTTAAAGAAAACAAAAATTATGCACTGCTTTATGATGAGAAGATTACATTCTTTCGATACACAATACGTGTTAGGTCTTGTTTTATTTTAATATGAAACAAATCCTCATAATTTGCAACTGAAATGCCGACTGATTTTGTTGCCGAGAACGTTCTGGTTCCCTTAAAATGTTGTGACATTGGGATTTAAAATGAGATTTTTTAACGCAAAAAGTCATGTTTTGAAAACATAGCTCCATAAAAAAATGTACGAATTTTCTTAAATTCAAATGCAGTAAAAGATTCAAAAAAACGTATTGACATATTAGAACTGAGCTCTGAGCGGCTAAAAAAGAGAAATAAAACTGTTGAATTGCAAATTAAAATGTTCCGAAAGTAGTATTCGCATCTAAATATGTTTTACATCAGCTTTTTACGCCAGTTTTCAATAGCTCATATAATTTTCAGAATTTTCCATCCAATAGTTCTTGACTGGTGAGAATTTGAAGTGCGCGCTGCAGAAATCGTTCTAAACAGCAGAGGGAATTACGTTTATTATTTTAAAAGTTAAATTTTTAGAGAGACGAATGGCTGCAAAAATAAAGGTTATGTGTGAGTAAAAATGAAAAACCCTGTGTATAAGTTTACATCCAATGAAACAAATAGTTTTTATCGTCCAGCTATGACAAAGTTGATTTAGAGAACTAGCATGTCCTTGCTTCTTTCGATTTTATCTAAACTCATGTTAGTGAAAATTACAACACCATGAAGGAATCGTCATAACTGAATGAAATTTAATACACAGCTGAGTGATAGTGGTACATATAAATGATTAAACTTAGAAAGCCAACAGATAATAAAAAAATTGAAATTAGTATTTTGTGTAGCCACCACGCGCTGCAATAAGTGTTCCTACGCGACGTGGCATGGAGTCAAATAAATTTTTAGTGTCTGCCTGATCAAGAGCATTCAACACTGTTTGGATGCGTACCCAAAGTTCGTCTGTAGAAGTAACAAGACGAGGATCACGAACGAGACGTTGACCAACGAAATCCCAGACATATTCAATCGACGGCATATCCGGGGAATAAGCTGGCCAGGGAAGAAGCTGTACCTGCTGCGATGCAAGGAAGGATTGAACAGTCCTAGCGACATGAGGGCGGACATCATCTAGCTGAAATACAGTGCCAGGTAAGTCTTGAAGGAAGGGGACAGCTTGGGGCCGTAGAACTTCACTGATGTACCGGTTGCTGTTCAGATTGCCTACAATTTGTAGCAATTGATATCGTCCGTGATATGATATGGCGCCCCAGATAAATGACTCCATGTGTTCGTTCACTGTGACGTTCGATAATGCACTCTGGGAGGTGGCGTTCACCGGCATAGCGTCGGACGCGAATGCGGCCATCATGGTACCACAAATTAAAGTGGGATTCGTCAGAAAACACAAAATACTGTCAATCAGCACGCCAGTCCTTGTGCTGATCGGCCCATTTTAGCCGCAGGCGGCGATGGTTTAGTGTGAGGGGGATCCAGTATGAAGGAGTCCTTGTGCGCAGTCCACGCTGCAGCAGACCTCTACGAATTGATGAAACACGCAATGAAACACCTGTAGCTGTTGACCACTGTGCTGCCAGATGTCAAGATGTTTTACGGTCCGTCAGCACCATGCGCAACAGGTGGCTATCATAGCGCGCTGACGTCACACTTTGGGGTCCACTCCTGGATTTCTGAGTTGTCCGACACTCGTCCGTCCACTGCTTCCAAATCCGCATCACTGCTCCGCATCACTGTGCTGCTGTTACGCTGCACACGAGCGGCTACTTCACGATAAGACAATCCAGCTTAACGAAGGCCTAGGATCCTCCCCCGTTCAAACTCCGTAAGTTGTTGAAACCTAGCTCTTTTTCGTCTAAGAGGCATAAGCAACGTCTGAGCTAACGTTTATCAGAAGCAGATAACCACCTATAACCATACACGCCTTGCTGCAGCCGTCTATTTATTCGGATAAATCCGGCGTTCGGAGGGCGCTGCTCAGCGTACGCATGAGCTACGAGTCTAAAATTCTAATCATTTGCATATCATACCCTTCTTTGCATTTGCTGAAAATTTCAGCCCATTCGCGCAAGTCCTTCTCGGTGTTGCAATTTTCACAAACATGAGTTTATGGATGTATGTATATTTGTATATATGTATATTTGCATGGTTGTTCCTTATACAAATCCACAGTTTTCGTTGGATTTTCATCAAACTTGGCACAGAGGTTCCTTGATGCACTAGAATTCCCATAGGCGGGGTTTTGAACTTAAAAAAAATCCAAAAGGCTCAACATTCAAATTTTTGGTTTCAAGAGGGCCATTTTCTTTAAATTTTAAATTTATAGACAAAGAGTTAGGGCCATGCTCCACATCAGCGTAAAACGCGACCGAAACTGAAGGCAGAAAACGAAAATCCGGATACTTTCCATAGGAACACCATTGAATCCATTTTACGCTTCTGCCTATTTTTTCTGCTTAACGTCGATGTGGAGCATGGCCCTTATAGATATAAGCCTTTAAGCGTACAAATTGATAAAATAAACATATTTAAATATTTTCCAACAAAGATTACGATTAACAACGCATTATCAATTTAAATCTCACCTATTTCATTTCAGCGTAAAATAAGTTAAAAACAATTCTGGTTCATGTTTTAATTACATTGGCACAAATATTGTATGATGCAGAAAAAATGGAGGTTCCAACAGATATTCAATTCTAGCTTTTGCGAGCATTTTTTGGTCCTCCTATTAGAGGAATTATGCAAAAGACAAATAGATGCAATTTCTACTCCCATGTGGATACAATTTATTCAAATATTTTTTTAGAGCTATATTGTATTAATAAGCATCCGGGCAACGCCGGGTAATACGCTAGTTCAAAATAAATAACAAGGGTTTGTTGATAAAAAAATAACGAGATTATCTTTTTTCTCGTTCTGCTATAGGTGGAAATGTAAATAATATCGCAGCCCAATGTCAGCTCCGAATGCGATTTCTTATTTATTGAAGAACACCATTGAATATTAATTTCTTCATTTGCAGGGAGAAGGTCTACCAGGTATCAGCGAACCCGGAGGAAGTGAAAGCTGAAACGGAAAATCCAGAAACAGAGGGAGCGTTTGTCTGAATAAACTACACATGGAGTTTACACAAAAGAGAAAATTATAAGAACTGCTTTTCCATCTGTCTCATACTTAATTTTTTGTATCACTATTATGTAAAAAATTCCACTACTACGCAGAACGTCGAAAATCCGAGGGTCTAAAATCCGAAGCTTTTAAAATCTGAATGCAGTATCATGAAGTTTTAATAAACTCTTGAACAATGATTAAGGAACAGATAGACTTCATGAAATAAGTAAATACATACATTTAGAAATGAAATGGAACTAAATTCATGTGGAATAGAGATGGAGTAGTATATTTACTGTATAAAAAGACTGTATACTATATTTACTGTATAAAAAGATTGTATACTATATTTACTGTATAATGAGCACAGAGTGTCCAAATCCTGCAACGGACTCGATGATTTCAAAATTGAATAACCCAAAAACAAATGAAGTTTTTGGAATAAAACAAACCGTATGTTTATTGTCTTAAAAACCGCATGAAGAATTCTGTTATTGCAATACGGAAAACTCCCGATTATCTACGGGGATTAACAGATTTTTACGAAAAAGCACGAATTTAAATTTTGCTGTTTCTTAACATTTCTTACCCAAGAGTGCGGTGTACTTCATCCAATAACTTATTTTACCTGGGCGTTGTCGTAAGTACCACTTCTTCATAGATTTTATATGCTTGAGAACCTCAGATACAAATATTTTTTTATGCTGCACCTATCGTCATTGTTTGTACATATCACGTTTTGAGTGGGACGCAATTATTTTTAAGCAAAAGACTTTTTTTATCTTCTTCACCCCTTCTTTTATGCTTTTTTTTCGGATTAATCGCGATTTTCGTTATCCGCGATACCTGTGCCAACCAATTCCGAGTATAATCGGGAAGGTACTCTGTACTGTACATACAACACTGCAAATATTTTTCATTTTCTTGTACTGTACAGCAAACAGTAAGAGCTGATTCCGGTTAAATTTTATTAAAAAATGCAATTACAAAATGTAGCGTTTTGTTCTATATTGTCTGTTATGTACGTACAGGCATACTGTGTAACTACTTTATCTTGTTAGTAGGCATGCTACTTTGTAAATGAAATTTTCTTCGTTATTTTCGAGAATCCGAACAATTTATAAATCCGAACTACCCCCTATATGGTCTCTACTAGTTCGGGATTTTTGACGTTCTACTGTATATTTAAAAGAAACTGAAGCGGATGTAAATAGAACGTTTTCTTGTGTAAAAATATTTCAATAAATGTTAAAATTATGAACAATTTAAGAATCACGTTTTACAGTGGAGTACAAGAATTATCTACACATAAAACAGGCAATGTAAATAACGTGTAATGTCAAGTTAAGTGAAAATTGGGTAGCAGATTTTGTATAAATTGTATATGTTCACATGGTCCATTAAAGATGCAATGTTATGACAATGTTCCGAAATTTGATCCATGTCTTTTCAACTCACAAATATTATGATACATAATTACTAGAGTCTGGATTAGATGCATAACTAAAACTTATTAAATATTTGCAAATGTGCATTAAAAGTTCCTAAAATATGCACTAAAAATTCACACAAATAACAGTTTCCTTTTCATCTGGACTTGGAGAAATTAAAATTTCTGCACTGTGCACTTTAATAGATAAGACAACAACAACAGTTTCACTATTAGAATGAAAAAAAAATGTCTTCTTGTTCGTAAGAAGCTAATAGCATAAACAACAACTAATAACTCCGTAGCGTACAGCACATTTGTAATAAGAATTGTTTTACCTCGTTGGATGGAGCATGAATATCCTAATGTTTCAATTCAGGAATCCTTTAATTTGAACGTTATGCAGAAGTTCACGCTTAATTTAGTTATTTTTTCTGCAACGAAAATTTCTGCATTATAATTTCAGCAACATTTAACGCATATTTATTTGTCTCTAAACTTTTTACGAAACTTGTTATATTATCATTTCAGATTTTTAATACACGGTTAAATAGAATTACAGTACAATATAAAGGCATCAGAAATATTGCTACAATGTTACACTTTTACTGAACGCGATGTGCCTAAATTGCCGTGTGCAAAAAAACATATCCACAAAAATTGATATTATTACATTAAAATAGCAATGTGATTTGAATATGAGCATATTTGTATTATGTATATATAATTCAGTTAATGTTACAATAAAATATTTGTTTTTAAGATGTTTAAGGAAATTTTGGCAATATTATGTCTTGTTTTTCAAGTTTTCGTTAGAATCTGCATTTTCTTCTTTTCTTTTGCGTGCAAGAATTTGCTGCTGTACCAATCACAAATACAGCCAGAGTTCCTCTCTGAGAGGGAACGAATCATAACAGTACTCAGGCCGTATTTAAAGGGTGGGTTTTCATTGTTCAAACGTCCTCCTAAATTTTTCAAAACTGTTCCAAAAAATGTTTTTTAACCGCTTAGTTGTCGTGTCCGTGTCTCATACGGGCTGCGTTTCTGATATTTTTAAAGCTTCGAAACTTTTACTTTTTGTCGTACCCGTATTAGCTTTTATTTCTACAACTACTACATCTACTAAAGAAGGTGGAAGAAAAACAAATTTGGAGTTTCGAAAGGATTTGGTCGATGAAATATTGGAGAAATATCAAGCTTCCGTTCTTGTTTCAAGAGGAGGTAGTCCATAGAATGAAGCGTCACGCTGTCGATTGATTGAACACCACAGACAAGAAAGCAAATCCTGCGAGAGAATGTAAAGTGTATTACAGTAAGACGAATGCAAATGGGAAAAGAGTTCTAAAGGTGACAAGATACTACTGCAAAGACTGCAATGTAGGACTGGACTATGCATACCATGTTTCAAAATTTACCACACGCAGAAATATTATAACATTTCAACTAATATACCCCTATTTTAAATCTCCAATTTTGAAATATTGTTTGTCGCCAACGATGCGCATTACTTGAAGAAAATAAAAATTTTCTCCGCTCAAAATTAATTTTTCTTTCTCAATGCCTGCATTGAAACTTTTCAGCCTATCTTGGATGCGCGAGGAAAGCAAACTTTAAGGTAAAATTGGGTAAGTTGATTAAAATTTGCCTACTTTTAAAAAACCACTAAATTCAAAGGAAACTGCAGTGTTTTTCATTTTAATATGCTTAAAATATTATGAACGTAAAAAAACAAAAATAAAAAACCTGATGAATTTTGATCAGTTTTTGGAAAAAAAGTGCGACGAGTAAGCGGTTAATGCCCTTTATAGCTGAAAAATATTATTATTATTTTATTTCAATTTTCTTATTTAATTTCCAATTTCATTTGAAAAATGAAATTATCATTGTTGAATGATAGAATAAATTAGTTGATATATTTGCAGTATTCATCTTTATTGTAGTTTTTGCAAACATAACTTCGTACACAACAATACACCTTTTTAACTGGGGCGAAGATGCTTTGTACATATCAGAATTTTTTCTTCATTAGAAAGATATGTTACTATTTTATTTTTCATGTCAATGCCCCTTGAGCATCTACTGCAACAAAGAGCAGTAAAATATCCAACATGAAAGCACATTTTATTTATCATATAGATTTCACGATATATGTGTTGGTAAAACCAACGCTTCCTAAATACTAAATGCCTAGTACATTTGCTTTGCTACGGCCGTCGTTGCTTCCACGTTAAGCGCCACCTTGCGGCAATCCGATAATGCCGTTGTTATTTTTTGATTGGTTAATTTTTAAATTTCAATTCAGAAATGAACCAGTTGTTAATTTCTCGAAGAACTCCGGTAGATGGCAGTGTATCATGAACCAAGGACGAAATTTTGCTCTGTGCTGAAAACCAGAAACTTGCAGGCATTTAGTATTTAGCAGGGCTGCGGAGTCGGAGGAAAAATGGTCGACTCCGACTCCGACTCCGACTCCGGGATTTTAAAACTTTCGACTCCGACTCCGACTCCGACTCCCGACTCCTGCTTTTTTTTATTATTTTTTTTACCCAAATATGAAGAGGGAAAAACCCTAAACAAAGGTTGAAATATTAAGACCATTTTTACAAGTTTCATTTTTATTCATGGTCGTAGCTAGGACTCACTTTAGGGGGGCAGATAGCAAACTGGGGTATCCCAGTCGGAGGTCATGAGAGGTCATTGTGACCTCTCAAAAAGTTCAATTTTCTCAAGAATTCTCGCAGGTAATTTCACCACATTCACCTCAATTCTCGGAGGTCACTGTGACCTCCCAAAAAGTCCATTTTCTCCAGAGCAAAAGACAAGTGCCGCTATTGTCATTTGACTCCGTACAAAACTAATCATTTTTTTGTTAAATGGCCAGACTTTATTTTAACACATTGCATTTTTGCTGCAAAGACCCGCCATTTGAAGCACTTTTTAATGATCCTAGATGCTAAGGATTTGGATATTGGACGCTGAAAATTTGTATCTGTTAGTTTCAAAGATATGTTTTCACCTCCATAAAGTTTCATCCAAATCGGAGGTGGTCGGAGTCGGAGTCGGAGTCGACATGTTTTTCAGCGACTCCGACTCCGACTCCTTTGGTTCAAAATCAGTCCGACTCCGACTCTTCGACTCCGACTCCGCAGCCCTGGTATTTAGGAGGCGTTGATAAAACCCTCCCCGAAGCAATAGTCCGGACACGGCCCTGACAGTACTTATGTGCTTATTCATCGACAGATTTAAGGCGGGATATTGCTTTACAAGGCTCAACTAATCGATTTATTTCTTGCTTAAATATATTCTTTATATATCCAAGAATGTGTATAGGCAAAGTTATATAGGTTAATTCTAAATATTACGAGAAATACAGCACTGAACACAGCGGAGAGTTGGGGCGACCCCTCGGTCGAATAATATAAGTCCGAACTATGTACCTGAAAAAGTTGGAAGATCGCTCCAAATTATCTTTTGAAATCGAGGATGTTCTTTTTTTCTTTGGCCGAAACATTTGAAGCCTGTTTTCTCTAATTCTAGTTTTTACGATTTTTCCGAACTGGTGGGAGTGACTGTAAAACCACTAGGTAATCAATCAAAATAAATCTTGGTTTGTTAGCTTCAGTATTTTTTTCTTTTCTGTTTGAACCAAAAACATTCATGGAAAAAAATAGAACAAGTTGAAATGATATTTTTTTGTTTTTTACAAAGAACATTTTCTTTTCAAACTCGAGAAAAAAATTCAAATTTCGTATTTTTAGGTTATTTTTAGTTCATATAGAAGAAAAATATATTATGTTTAAAATTGTGTAAGTTTTTCTTTTTTTGTTTCAGATGTAAAAATTACAAGCTTTATTTTTCTAGCGAATTGGAAAACAATAATTGCAGAAAGTGCATAAAAATCTGCTGCATGTGAATATTTTTCCCTAAAAAATTTCCTCCAATGTTCAGACATTAAATAAAATAATCTAAAAAGTTCGTAAGACTTGCTTGTTTTTTGCAAAAAAATCTCAAAAACCAATTTTTTGATTATTTTAATGTAGGATCCCCTTTTTACGTTTGGTTTTAATGTGTTTAATGCCACTAAGTAAAGCTTGATACTTAAATAATTTGATAGTGACCAGTAAACCCCAAAAAGTTAGCGGCTAGTTTTGCGCTGTTGGTGGCCACTTAGAACCATGTTCCGAAACTATAATCCCACTCCACTTTATTTTGCATATAGTAAAATTGTATTATGTACTGGCATATATCGTAACTACATTACTATACGTATATCAAAGCAAAAGGTTTTTTAAAAAATCCAAAACTTTCCTGAAAAATAAAACTATACATTTTGAAATCCAAATAATAAGGCATTAAGCAAATATACAGCAAAACTAACATGCACATGCATTCTTAAAGTTTAATGAACATTTCTACTACTCTGCCGTAGGCAGGTAAAGGGCAGTAACTGCAAATTTTTCGATTTTCATTTTTTTGCATTTTTGAAATCTATGTTACATTAGTTTTATGGTACAAGCATCCTTTTTTGGTTTCTGATGAAAAACAACTGTTTTTTAACCAATGGTAATTAGCAGTAACTGCATTTTTCGTTGCTGTGGGCAGGTAAACGGCAGTATCTGCATGTCTGCAGGATGAACATAATTTGAATCGCTGTGCAAAAATTGCATCAAGCCGCAAAAACCGTTTTCCTTTGTACCTAAACTGAGCAAAAGTAGGGGTGCTCTAATAGGAGGTCACGGGAGGTCATTGGTTGCACTTGAATGTTCCCAAGGGGGTGTTTTATTCCTTTATGGGGTGAATCAGTGTTAATATCAATGCAGACTTAAGAGATATAAATTGGCGCTATCACTTGGCGATATATCGCCAAGCTTTTGGTCGCCAAGTGCTTGTCGCCAACTTGGTGACCTATCGCCAAATTGGCCACAAATTTGGCGAAAAAAATTATTTTATGAGTTTGGGTTCAATTTAGCGCTATTGGCGGTATTTTGCGAAAAATGCACTGAATGATGCTAAAATCGGCGATATTTAGAAAATGAATCGTTGTAAATCATTTTTTGCATTGTTTCGTGGCACATTAGGGGCGTAAATGTTTGAATTGTTTCTTGCTCATTCCAAGCACTATTTTAACACTTAAGGCATTAAAAATTTACACATAAAAATTAAAACATTAAAAATTTACACATAAAAGGAAGTAGTGTGGGGTCCATACCAGGTTTTTTTCTTTCAAATAAAGTTTCTCTTCACTACA
>JAXGGA010020691.1:0-17850 GCA_038373865.1 Uloborus plumipes | reverse complement strand
TCTTAAAGAAAAGATTATTAAAAAAATCTATTTCAATAACAAAGCTATTTTTATATATTTGTTTGTAACATATATACTTAAAGGGCATTATAGAAAAATATTACATAATTTAGTATCAAAAATTCATACCACTACTATTTCACAGCTGATTTTTCACAGGCTGAATACGATGTCTTATTCTTAAAAGATGTTAAATGTAACTATAATTTTCAGTTGAAAGAGCACGTATTACTTTAAAGTATAATTACCTCATATCTAACTAAAATAATTAGATTTATGAAAATAGTCGTTCATTATTTTATACGAAGCTACCCGGAATCACTTTAAAGATAATGAAATTATATGCAACAAAATTAGATGTAAACTATTCACTCGCATATCAACTGACAAAGTAAATAAAATGTTTTCGCTTATTAAGAGTTTCTATTTTAATTAACAAATGTTAATTTTTGAAATCAAAGTTTTACTTCTGTGAAATTAACTATTTCGAATAATATTAGTACTCGTAACATAATGCAGTCGTTAGATATTTTCATGTAGTCAGAACTAAATTAATATTGAAATTTATTAAATATTGCTCTGTTTTCTCTCTTGATCAAAATGGATTTTAAATGAGTGCATTTTAAGTGTTAATTGCACTAAAGCTCTTCGAAATAAGGAAGTTCAATAAAGCAGAATTTTAAAATTTTGTATTATTGTTCTTAACTAGTAAAAAAGTAAATTATTAGCTTAAATGTTAAAAATGTGTATTATGCGCTTTAGTTTCATTTTGATAAAAACAAACTTATATTATTATTTTTCATAAGACAATGGCTTGTAGAACGGCATACTGGTTTGTTGTTGGCAACACTGCAAAAAATAAAATTTTACATTATAATACTGTCAGCCAAAGATCCAGTTTTAACCCTAAGTTTGGCAAATATCAAAAATATAAGAATTTTGACAAAAAAATTTTGTTTTAGTTTTTTTGGGGTAAAATGCATAAATATTATATAGTTTAAAAAAAAAATAATGGGAAAAAATGAAAAGAAAATCGGTTTTATAAATTGTGTATCCTGTAGGATACACTGCCAAAGCAGCAAATAAGAATACATAAAAACTTTTTATAAAATTTAATCAAGTATTTATTTACAATGCAACTACATCTATCCATAAATTATTATACAAATCAAAATACAAAAGACATTAAAAAATAAAAGAGAACATACCTGTAATCGACGTGACGCCATGTTGTTTTGGTAGAGCACACTGTAACACACCTATAAACTTAATACTGAACGCGTTGCTTTGTAAATAGCCACAGTAAGGACTAATGTTGAAAAAGAAGGTTCGAATAATGCTATAGGTTAAAAGTCAGCCCCCTAGAAGGCGCCTAATTCAAATTTAAAAATGTAGAAAGTGATGTATCCTGTAGGATACATTGCCAAAATAAGGGATAAACTGTAAGTTCACAGTAATAAACTGTATAATTTTCAATTTCAGTTTATTACTGTAACAGTAGCATTTTTAGAGTGTATTAGTGGAACCTCGGCTGCTAGTGCTATACTGTAAAAACAAGTTTATTTTCTGCAGTGTGCATTTTTCAAAGGGACTGGTTCAAACTGCTCCAGTCGATAGATGTTAATACAGATAGTGGGTAGTAGTAGCGAATTTAATTCTTGGGTGGGGGCCCTTGGTTCCTCCTGAAGATATACAAACAAAAGTATATTATTAACTATTTTGTAATTTATTTCTTCATTAATTTAGTAAATAATCTTAAACCATTTCTGTAAACACATACACACTTGCAAAACATATCAAAAGATCAAAATCACTTTAGCTTGCAGCTTAGCTTAGTAGTACTGGAATTGGCAGTAAGTGTAAAAGAATAGATACATATTTCGAGTTTCAAAATCTAGGGAACACAATATCATGATTCGTTCATCAATTCTTTTTTGATAGGAAGGAGCGACTGTACCAGTTGGATAACATTTTGTTTTAGTTATAACTAAAATGATTCTAAGCAATATTGTGCACTATTGTATTAATTTTGTTGCGTTATATAAGGTTTATTATAGTTGATTGGCTTAAAATGTTGAAAACGATATTTTATCGCAACATACGAAGTAAATGCGTGCGTAGTATTTTTGTACTACATAGTAGATTAATTGGTTTTAAGGGGTTTTAAAAAACATTTTAAAGGAATCTCATGCGAACTTTTTGAACAAAAAATATATGAGAGGGATGAGATACTTTTTACTCTTTTAGGCCCCTCCCAAAAACTATTTTTCTATCTGCATCTGGTCGATAGCATACACGTCGTGTGATTATGTGCCACGTATAAAAAAGGAAGAAAACTCCTTTGAGTTTTTGTCCTGGAGAAAATTTAAGGAGTCCTATTGAAAATTTAAATTCCTTATGCAATTTTTGCATCAAAGAGAGCCCAGGTTCCTTCATAAAAATACCAGTTAAAGAAGCCTTCTCCAGCAATATGGTAACCACTAGTAATGAATTATGAAAAAAAAAAAAAAAAAAAACATTTTTCAAAATTGATTAAAATGATAGAATTGTGTAATGCTCTAAAGATCAATAAAGTCGAAATAAAAAAAAAATCCGTTTTGTGCACAGATTTGATACTATGTTTTAATTCGTCCTTCAGGTTTCCTTTTCTTTTATTTCTTTTTAGCCTACTTTCCCGTGAAAAATAAAAGAAAGACGAAAAAAGTATTAAAAGTAGCTTAATGCATCTAAAAAATATCGCCAAGTCCAAAAAATATCGCCAAGTTAAAAAAATAAAAAGGTAAAATGAATATCGAAAAATTAAAAATTCGAAAGTAGGGTATTGAGATGGGAAATTTGTGCGTCGGTTTGTCGGTCGGTCGGTCTGTCTGTCCCCCCCTCTAATAACTTTTGAATGAACATTCCGATTTGGATAAACTTTTTTTGTTGGAAAGATCTCGGCGAGTACAGCTCATTCCCATATTTCATTTTTCGATTTGAACAATTTTTGGTTCAACTTTGAACCGTTCAAACAACCTGTCCCGCGATGATAACTTTTGAGTGAACAGTCCGATTTGAACAAACTTTTTTTTTTATTCGAAAGATCTTATCAAGGATTTTTCATTCCCGTATTTACATTTCCGATTTGAACAATTTTTCGTTCAACATTGAACCGCTCAAGCAAGCTGTCACCCCTAATAACTTTTGAGTGAACAGTCCGATTTATATAAACTTTTTTTTTTGTTCGAAGGATCTCAGCAAGGATACTTCATTACCGTATTTAAATTATCAATTTGAACATTTTTTTGTTCAACATTGAACCGTTCAAGCAACCTTTCCCCACCTAATAACTTCTGAGTGAACCATCCGAATGGAATAAACTTTTTTTTTTGTTGGAAAGATCTCGGAGAGTATAGCTCATTTCCATATTTGATTTTTCGATTTGAACAATTTTTGGTTCAACTTTGAACCGTTCAAACAACCTGTCCCGCGATGCTTTCAGAAAAAAAATGTAACATTAGCGCCTACGGGGAATTTAAGTTGAATGTTGATCCTGAACCTAAAGCCGGATTTCCTTCAAACTAACTTTGTAAGAAAATGGTTTTGATAAATAATGTTTGTAAATGATATTGATAATTTAATGTACTTGATATTGATATTTTAATGTACTTTTCTGAGTAATTTTCTGTGAGGACTCTGATTCCGACTCCGATTCCGCAAACATGGCGGAAATGCAGGCTCAGAAAAAAAATGACTGACTGTGCAGACGATTTTTTGTTTATTTATTCATTTGTTTTATTTTATTTGTTATTGTTATTTTTTTTTTGGCAGACGATTTTTTTTGTAACAAAAATGTTTCATTCACAAGGGCATTTTATTCTTTATTTATATTTAACAACTGGCAACAGATTAAAAGTGAAAATCGAGACATTTTATCAACGGGCGAGGTTTTTTTTTTTCTTTCTTTGATAAAATGTGTTTTGATGCTCTTTGTCTTTTATTTATTTATTTATTTATTTTATTATTATTATTTTTTTTTTGAAAACAATGGAGGATTTTTTCTACGGAAGAACTGTAACAGTTACATTCTTTAAAAGGTGCGACAAAACTTTATTTATTCATTTATTTACTTTTTATGTGTCTATTTCATCTGATGAGAAGGGTACATTTTGCTTTTAGAAATCAGCTTTAAGTGCTAAAAAGGTATGTTTGACATAATTTTTAGTCTCAGATAATTAAGAGAATAATGATCAGATGCTAGAATGCCGATGTCGATGTACGGGAAAGTAGGCTCGTTTAGTTCTTGACAGAACTTCTTGTTATTTCTCTGTTCTTTCCTTCTATTTTTTTTCTCTTTTTTTCTTCATTATTTAAGTTAAGATTAAACGTAGTTACAAGAGTAGCATCTAAATTATGTTATAAATTAACCCAACATGTGCACACCAGCACGTGCAGTTTTTGAGGTGAGCAAAGAATTTTTAAGTAAAAGTCTACCGTGGTTGCTAATAGTAAATTAAGATTAGTTAATCTTAATACCTTGACAAATACACAGCGCTTATGAAAACAAAAGCATAAAACACAAAAATGCAATGCCTGCAATTTTAAATAGAACTTAAAGCAGTAAATAAATTTTATTCTGGCTGAATTCGAACATTTGATATTGTCTCACACGCCAAATACTCGAGTTTTCAGGATTTACTAAAGGGCATTTCTTCGGTACATATTAATGTTTCACAAAACAACTTACAAAGACTAGAAATATGTTCAATTCTAGTTTAATTTCACGATATTAAGGAAGAACATGGTCTTTACTACCACATAATGCAGCTAAATTTGGAAGATTTCCAAAAAAGAATATTGAAATAATGTCATTTTTCCCGTAACGGACGTATCTAAGATAAGTCCGTTATGGAATCAAAAGACCCTCATATTAGTACTGTTTCTGTAAATTTTCAAATTTTAACTATTTTATAGAGATAAAGTGTGTGCTTCAAAAATCCATGCAATGAAACAAAGACCTCACATATTTGTAGCCTTGGCGAGCAGTTTTTGGCAGAAATCGATGCAATTTTTCAAAATGGAATTGCTTTAAGATAACTACAGTTTTCTTACATGTACTGTACCGACAGCTTGCTTATGGCATTCAAGGACTGCAGTCCTGTTCTTGTTATTGACTTAGTTGTAAGAAATTGTTAAAATCCAAGCAGGAGGCATTTATCAACTTCCCGTTCGTTGATAATCCAGAGATTATCAACAAACTGGTAGCTAAAATCAGCTTCCAGCACGTCTGCTAACAGCTTAGTTATTGACTCTTGCGGAGTGATGAGTATATAACAAGGACGAAACTGCAGTAAATGGATACGTTAAAAGAGCACTGGCTTAAGAGCCGTAATTTGTGGCTTATATGTCTCTACTCTGTTGCAAAATAAATGCTTTATAATATCATGCTCAAGTCTACGAGCAGATTAAGAAATGTTCTGTTAAAGTATTCAGGCTTCACCAATATTTTTTAGATCTACTTAACTATTAAGATTTGCATTAAGCACAAGCTTCTGTTAAATGTATCTTTTTCTTTATTGACTATTGTATGTGATTTGAAATATATATTTTTTTCTTTGTAGTGTTTGTCGGTTACGAATATACAACCTGCCGTGATGTAATTTGGACAGCTCATTCTATGACATTAAAAGGATATGATATGGATACCTCAGAACTAGGAGGATGGAACTTGGATATACATCACCGTTATAATTTCCATGAAGGTAATGAAATTGAATTCATTGAACGATAGTGTTTTTATTACATATTTTGAACCATACTACTAAAAAATAACAAAGCGAAGTGTGGTCAATGATAAAAGAAAGCATTTCTACCCCTTAAAAAACTGTTAAAACTTACATCAATATTTAAAGGTCATGCATGACCAGCTGACAATAACAACGTTTTCTAGGGTCATTTCTATTTTATAATTGGGCAGAAAGTAGTTAGTATTGTTTAGTTGTCTGAAAAAAAATTAAACTTGAAAAAAAGAATTTATATAAAAATTACGCGCATTTTATTCACTGGGACGTGTTCTCACGTCTGTCTCACCAACTAACTTTTTCGTAATCAATTTGACATCTGATTGCTAAAAATTTGCTTTTTATCCAGAGGTATGATTTAACCATCATTGTAAGGCAAAAATTAGCAATTTAAAGGAGAAACATACGGAATTAAATTACCAATTTTCATTAGCTTTATAAAAAGGGGCATTTTAATTATGAAAAAAAATGACCGCAGTACTTAAAATATAATAAATAATTAAATATTTCGTGATAATGCTTAATATATTCTTTGAACTGTATGAAACTTCCGTAGTTTTTATATAGTAAATTCTGTGCTCAATGTAGATCACTAAAAGCAAATATTAAAATTTTATAGTTCACAATTATATTGTAAAATATCACTTAAGTCACTGTTGGTTTTTAATATTTTTGAAAGTAAAAATGCATTAAGCAAAATTCGAAAGTAAATTCAGACGTGAATGGAAATTTACCCAAATATTTCATTTTACCGCTGCTTGTTTATGGGTGTTTTGTAACTGCCTTTAATTAAATGTCGGGACAAGGCGTAACGGCACGTTAGAAAGGAATTATTTAATTAAATATTCTTGTGTTTTCATGCGAACTAATGCATTGCAGAATTAATTGCAAAACAAATATGTATCCATTGATTGAATTTAACAGTCGGAAACTTCAGAGTTTGTTTTGATATAGAGAAATGGTATTATGACTGCTTTAAGGAACTTCAGATAAATCAAAGTCAATGGTTTTTTTCTTCTTTTAAACGAATACTCTTAACGAATTTCTTTATTTTCATTTAATTTAACCTGCCATTATTCAGGCATCAGTAATTAAATACATTTAAATTATCTCATAGTAAAATGAGATCTGTAAAATTAGTTGATAGTTTGAATTAAAACAAATATAGCTTACTAGCAATTGAAAAATACAAGCAATATTAAAACGCACATTCAATATTAAAAGCCATAATAAATTATGCAATACAATTATCCCACGCAAAATGAGTTGTGTATTGCTAAGACTGACAGATAAGCTGTTTTGATGTTAAAATAGTTTTTTTTTTTAATGACTAAAACAAAAGTATATTTTAATATTAGTATAGTTATGTGGAGTAGTTTTAGTTTTCTTACTGTAAACAAAATTAATATTTTTTACGATCAGTCCTGTTAGGGTAATTTTAGACAAACTTAGCCAGTTGTAATGCATTCATAGTCTGTCTGTTAAAATCTATAAATAACTTCACCATTATACAAGAGAGCTTTTTTGAAGACTGATTTCAACGTCGTGAGCTTAAGACTCTGCATTTGAAAAGGGGTTTCTTGCGACTCTAAAGCATGCATATGCAGCCTTATTTCACTTTTTGCCTCAACAAGGTTGAATTGAATGTATCTAAAATTAAATCTTTGGTTGTATGTACTATAATAAAAAAATAAATAATAAAAGTAAAATAATATTATTTCATGCATTAAGACCTCGAGTGCTCATTTTATTTACAATTTTTCTAATTTTTCTTTACTTAGGTGTTCTCCAGAAAGGTGATGGCACTACAATATACTTTAGACAACAGCCAAGGGTAATCTCTACTTTGATGGGCACAGGCCATCAGAGGCCCATGCTTTGCCCTGAATGTAACGGTATGGCCAGAGAAGCACGACTTTTGGCTCCAGTTGCTCTGACATCAGGTCCTGATGGCAGCGTCTACGTAGGAGACTTCAATCTCATCCGCAGAATTACAGCTAGCGGTCAAGTTTATACGATATTTAGAATGAGGTTTGTTTTCTTTAAATTGTTGGTTTCTGACTACAGTTAAACCCGCTTATTAGAATATCGGTTAAAAGACTGTCTCGCTTAATATAATACCTTTTCAATATACCAAACCACTATAATGCATTATTTTGCTACCAGATAATGGAATTTCCCGCTTATTAGAATATCATTTCGTGGCAAAATGGCTATTTTATTAAGCGGGTTTGACTGTACAGTGTATTTTTTTTTTTCGAACGTCCCTACAAAATGATGGGATCCGCTTTCGTTTCTGAGTCACCTGCATGTTTTCGAGGTGAAGCTCTAATTAGAGTGTTAAAAATTACAGAATTAATATAAAATAAATACAAAAGAGTAATTTACATAGAAAATTGATCTTTAAAAAAATATTTAACTTTTTTTTTTTTCATCTACTCCTGTGTACGATATTTATGGGTTAAATAGAATATCTGAATTGCACATAAAAATAGCTAGGAAGATGAAATTTGCAATTAAAGTTTTTCGTAACCTTCAACATTACAAGCAAATATAGCTGAAACAATGGAAACAAAAAATGTCAGCTTAAATAAAGCACAAATTATCAAGAAAATATAGCATATATCTATTTCAAGGCTACGATGGAGCCTTGAAATAGACATATGCAACAGACCTCCAGTATATCTATATATTAAAAACTCCTATACTTCAAAAAATGAACTGTTTTTTACAATATAATGCTGGAAGCCGAAGTTCCAATTTAAAGCTGTGAAATACACAATAATAAACTGTGAAACTAGCAATTTTAGTTTTTTACTGTAAAGTTAGAAATTTTACATTTTATTGACGTAAAATTTAGCTGTATTATACTGTAAAAACAACAGTATAACACTGACAGCAGAGGTTTCAGTTTAAAACTGTAAAATGAGAGGTAATAAACTGTTGAATTAGCGATTTTACCATTAATTACTGTAAAATTATCAATTTTTACAGTTTACTGCTATAAACTTACCTGTATTATACCGTAAAAACATTCATAGTTGACAGTGTAGGTTATGATGGGGCCTTTATCAGTGCAAAAAAAAGCCTTACTACCCGACAAGAAAGTCACGAGTTCTCTCACGGCTTAATGGTCGTGCGGTGAGCATTTTGCACTGAAAAAGGAGCAAGAAATATATTAATTTTTAAGAAAGCTGAAATACTCTGAGATCAAAGTTAATTGCATGTTCATTTAGTGTTTATTTCTGTATAGGACGACCGACATGTCCACTCACTACCACATCACCTTAAGTCCTACGGATGGCCATTTATATATTTCTGACCCAGAGAGGCATCAAATTCTGCGGATCCACTCCTTGGACAAAGTTGAGGATCCAGAGTCCAATTTCGATGTGGTTGTTGGCAGCGGAGATCGTTGTCTTCCACGTGATCGGGATAATTGTGGAGATGGTAAACCAGCTCTGGAAGCCAGGCTGTCTTATCCTAAAGGTAATGTTAAAACGAACTGCTTGCATACATTTGAATGTCTTGTCAAACCAGGCCCGTCATTTAAGGGGGTCGGGTGGGCCAATCGCCCCTCCCCTGACTTTGAGAAATCAATGTTTTTATATTAATGGGCGTGGTTTTTGTTGTTTTCCGATGAAATTGCATTGTACTTGCACCCTTTGCCCCCCTAGAAAAACTTCAAATGGCGGGCCTGTGTCAAACTTTTAGTTCACTATTTTGTTTTAAAAGGTTCGAAATGATTAATAAGTAGTTAGATATTTTATTTATTCGATATATACTTATGTTGTTGTTGTCTTGTGACAGCAAGGCTGCCAATTTGGGGTGCGCTGATTCACTTTTGCAACTGTACCATAATTTGGTGTGAAGTCCGACTTCTACAGTACACGCATGCCATAGGTACCAGTTTAAGGGGTAGGCAACCTTTCACAGCACAACAACACATTCACACAAAGAAAGGACAAGGACAGGAGAGAGAGAGAGAAAGCACATCCATGCCCAGGCCGGGACTCGAACCCGGGGCCACACCATCCGTGGCAGACTGCTCTGACCACTAGACAAGGTGGTCGGCAGTTAGATGCTTATAGTTCGTTCAATTAAAATATTTCCTAGCTAATCGACTATTTTAAAGAGAGTAAATGCTGAAGAAAGAATGTAACATTTTTGAATAAATAACCATTTAGGTAATAGCGCAAAAGGGATGTGTGTACTTCCCTGTTAAAAAAATACACTATAATAATTTCTAAAATTACGGCATCAGTACGGTTTATGATATAAAAGTTTAAGTTCGCGTTATTTCATGGTTTTTTATGCAAATACGTTAAGAAATTATTTCAAAAATTAAATAATAACTGTTAGATGCCACTGCAAATTAGATTTATTTGTAAAATGTAATTTAATAGATAATGTCGCTGTTCTATAACTTATAGTCAGTTAGGTACTTTTGTAATAATAGAAAAACATGAATTAAAGCTTCATACTTTGAATAGAAGAAAAATGTTTCAGTTTTTATTTTAATGTTTTTCTATAAAAATGATTTATATCTACTAAAACTATTTTAGTAGAGCAACGTTGTGATGTCTTTTATTGTAAAAAGATTCAGTAAATCCTAAGACCTTAACTCCCTTAACAATTTCAAAGTGTAATTTATCTCTCCTGAGATGTGATACACATTTTGCTTGTACAGCCACAAGTTAACTAGTTTGTTTAGCGTTCAGACAGTTATCAAGATTATTATTCTTCTTTAATCTTGGAATTTGGATAAATTACTCTTGCGTTATATAAGTTAAATTGTAAATATTATATGTTGTAAAAGTTTTTTAAAATCTGTATACATTGAATTGAAAGAAGTTTTATGCAATCCTTGAGCGGTCAACTTTTTAAACACCATGGATTTATTGGCTTTTGTCAGATGTCTGAATCCATAAACTCACAGTTTTGCATTGAAAAAGGTGTTCCTTTAACGCCAAAACACTTGTCTGCAGTATTCCTGTGTATTTGTGATTTCAACGATGTTTTATATGCTTTATATTTATACACAAAGGTATTCTATTTCAACCCAAAAAAAATTTTACATTAAAATTATTAAAGCAATCAATTTTTAGTCATCATGCATATCACTGATATGTCATAAAACAATCGAGTAAAAATGTCAAAATTTTGTTTCCCACATTTCTCCGTAAAAAATAATCGGAGAAAACCTTTCCTTCACCAAACTCCGAAATATTCAAATATTTACCGACTTTCCACGAAGGAAATTTTCCTTGATTTGCAAAATTTTAAATTCAAAGACGAGTATTTCTTTTCGTAAAATCTTTTCCACACACAAACTGCACAGATTCGGAGCACCTTAGCTTTTAAATCAAATTTCCATTCCGAGTGTTATTTAAATTTCGAGAGAAAAAGGGAACCTGTCCACCCCGCTCCGTCATAATCTTCATCCGTATGATTTAATTTCTACGCTCTATAAATGTCACTCCGGAAGGCCCGCTCTCTTTGAGATGTCAACTTCCACCTGACATGAAAACCTGTTGTTATTCACACGGCTTAAAGTACATGAACTCTCATTTCCAGCTCGGCTTCAAAAAGGAAATCAATAATCCTTTCTGGCGCATTTATTGCACTCAATCAAAATATATTAAGGCTGTAGAGCTTCGCTCACAGGAAGCGGTTAAAGTGATTTCCGAACGAAATTTCATGTTTGGATTTGAACTCGAACTCAACAATAATTAGTAGTTGCCTGTAAGAGATGCTTTCGTTTAATACAGCATTTTTTTTTTTTTTTTTTTACATTACAATTTAAGAATCCGTTTTCTAGGAATAAATAAAGTATGAACTATTGCTAAACTTTGTAATTAATATTGGTTCTGTAAGTAGTTAAATGATTTATTTCAAACACGTCATTTGTTATTAGATTTTATCTTTCTTTGTCTTTTCCACATGTTTTGTTAAACATCACCCTAAAGAATGCGTGTTGTGCAATATATTTAAAGGGTTTTCAATGCTTGTGGTAAATGCTTTAGGTTGTGATATAAAAGATCAGGTGAAGTTAAAACTACCATAGGTACCCTAGTCCATCTACAATTATGCTCAAGTTATGGGAGATAGTCCTCAAGAATATGTAAACGTTAAAAACGCATAAATTCTGAGGATACGAAAATACTACTCAAAACTAAAATGGTAGAAATGTATTTAAATGACAGAAATTGCAAAAAATACCATGTTACAGAGACTTCTGAAAAGAGAGCCGGTCGCCTTATCTAGTGGTTAGAACAGTCTGACTGTGGATTGGGAGGTAATGGGTTCGAATGTCTGTTCAGACATGAATATAGTTTCACTCTTTCTGTATTTTCTTTGTTTGAATGAAACTTTTTAATGGAAGCCTGTCTTATAAACGGGTCCTTATGGCATGTGTTCTGAGCTAAATCGGACTTCTAAGTGTAAAACTGGAAGCCGTACTTATTTTGCCTTAAATCGGGTAGATTTTTCTACTTGGGCTCAAGTATCAGAGTGGTTTAGGTAACAACAACAAAAAGAGAACCCACCAATAGCGATACATCATGCATGCTTCCCACCTGCCGCGTAGTGAGCGGAGCACATTGTCAAAAAGTGTTCAACTCTGGACAACAGTATTTTAAGGACAACTCTAGCAGAAACAACAACTTAAGAAATTCCTTTTAGCAGTCGATGGGACTGTTTTAGAACATATTTTTCACATGACCATATCGAGAAAGTATAAATCAGTTGATCTGGCGATAATGGTACCCTCTAGACGAATCCAACAACTTAGGAAAGTAGCACCTAAGTTTTCATGAATATCGTTCCAAAACGGGACACGCTCTATCTGTTTAGGATATCAATAAACCTATGAAATTAAGGATAGACTATGGAACCTATGGTGAATTGTCTCCTTATTAACTTTCGTATCACCTGCAAAAGTACTTTTTCACAGTACCCTGCATATAAATAATACCCTGCATATTAATGAAACTAGTGCTGTCATCTATGCAATGTAAAGTCGCTGTTCGTTTGATAAGACCAGTTGCAACACCCCCCAATGGCAAAACCAAGAGTTGCAAAGATACTCTCAACAATTATAGGCGACATGAGAAAATATTCTAAGCTCTGCAGAAGCATCAACTCAGCACGAAAATTATTTGCCTTGAGAACACGAAAGCTTAGAATAGAACTTTGACTTCCCAAAACTCTTACGACAGAAAAAAAATAGATTATATATATATATATATATACACACACACACACCTATGTATTTAGAGCGAAACAGTATCGTACTTGATGGAGAAAATTTTTAACTGGTTTTAATTTGAAAACTTTCTGTTCTACCATGGCGATACTCCGCTAACAACCATTTTCCTGGGTGTTTCTGACGTTTTCAATAATATTTTATTGCGAGTTCCCTAACAGCCTTTTGAAATCAAATCGCTATTATATATCCGTATGTCGATATCATGAGTTGGATAGCACAAGCCTGAAAGCATTTAAAGCAATTTCTCATTTATAATTCTTGCGTGTATTACAAAGATTAGAAACCTGTATGTGTATATTTTTGTCAACTAACATTACATTTTTTAAAATCTCAACCTGCTCCAAAATTTTCATTATTTAAATGAAAGCTTTGAAATGTATGATTGGAGATGTTACGATAAATAATTTCAACTTCCTAAACGTATGGTGGAACTACTAAGGGGATATACAAGATATGCTAAACGAAAACTTATTTAGCAACTAGTATGTATAACACCAGTTGAAATCTTAAATATAGGAAGTATTCTTTAAGGTCACGATTTTTAAGAGCTCAGTTTAAGTATGCATCAGGAAGTAAGGAATATTACCATATGACGTAATTTTATGAAAATTGATGGACGAACACAGTAACCAAAATGTATTATTTGTAAGCAGAAAATTAGCATGGTTTTAAGATAGTACAATGTTCGTAAATCTTTTATGTATGCAAAATCGCCAATCTATTTAATGTTTAATAATGATTCATGCTAACACAAAGACCAGGCACGAACATAACAATGTCCGCATGAAATTGAATAGTATAATTTTAATTGTTTTATATGCATAAAAATATGCACCTACACGAGAGTTCTATATGAAGGGTCATTCATCGTATTTTGCACTTGAAGTTAGATTTTGACGACTGGTTTTTCTATCCGATCATCCTTTTTTACGTCTAGGTTTTTATAAAACTGTAAGTTGACAATCATAGTTATACACCCTGTCAGTATGTTTTTGTGTTTAAATGTAAACAATTACGTCTACATTTGCTTTCTTTATTTTTGAAATTCTGACTTGTATCCCACCTCAAAGTTTGTACTGCAATACTTCGTTAATTTTTTTTAAAGGATAGGCAGTACAAATGAAAATATTTAAGATCAATTCAGTAAGTTATTTCGCTGAAGGATGATGAAAATATACATCTATACATATGCACACACTAAAATAACATTGCTAAATTTTCAAAAGTTTGCAATAGCAACTGTTTTCAATAACTGTTCGCTTACTTATCTATAACTTTGTCAGTAAGGTTACGATGTTTTGAGAAATTTCTTTACAAAAACATAACTATTGTAATAATTAGCAGTTGGCAGCTGTTCTTAAGTTGTTTGAGCTAGTAAAAAATTACCCCTGAGCAGAAAATTTTGAGAACAACGCCTAAAAATTAGTTGCAAATGTGCAAAACTTTTATGTCTAACCTTCGAACCCTGACACGAATATACAAACATAAATCATTCCTTTTGAAGAATAGACGTAAAGTAAACAATAAGTCTCACTGTATCCCTACTCAATTTTGTGTTACTTCTAAGAAATAGAGTTCAAAATTCCCTTCAATGTTTTCGTTCCACGAAATACTTGCAGTCACATTAACTACTCTCTCTCCCTCACGAACATTTCCGGCCAAAAGTTTACGCCCTTGTTCTAACATTTCCGAGGAAAGGGTTATAACATCCATAAATATATAACCAGCTGTTATAATAAAGTTGCGTAAATTAATTAAAACTTCTTCCTGACTTGGCCACCAATGATTAATTTCGCCTCGGGGTCTTAGAACATTTCGCCGCTCGAGCAGTCCCCGGGGGAAGCATAGGGGTCGGCGCAAGGAGTGGGAGGTTAGAAAAATAGGATCATCGCGCCTGACGTAAATGACCCCATTGCTCGGCTGCCACGAGGATATTTTGATTGTAATTAAGATTTAGAAATGCGCCAAAGTGTTAAAGGAATGCGCGGGGCTCGCCAAAGCTCGGATCTGTTGCTTCGCTCCATTTTTGGCCTGTGGCAAACGATATGGAAAGGGGAAATGCGTGCTTATAAAAGCCATGAATGAGTAAAAACCAAAAAGCAACGTCTAAAAGCACAAGCTTGGCACTGAAGAAGGAGGCTTTATGCCTTAGAAACATGTTTGCCGATTTTTAACTTGACTTATTTGTGCTTTTAGACGTTGCTTTTTGGTTTTTACTCATTTACGCACAAAGTGAACTGTTTTTAACCATGAATGAGTGTTAGATATTCAGCGCAGTAGAAATTTTAGCTTCACTAAAGAAAAATAGGTTCAACCCTTTATGCCCCGACGGAGCTTAGAAGTCCCGCTTAGATTAATTTAGTATTTTGAATCCAAAATGGCTGGAATCATGGTGGTACTTGAAAGTACCACTCCTTGTACTTTGCTGAGAGGTAGACAGATGGTACCTGCGACTAGAAACAATTTTCTTAGGGGCCCTAAGACGTAGGGTGCCTTAGATCCTACTGATTGCGAAACTTTTTCTATTCGTTATATATGCTGTTTGATGTATTTGCAACTAAAAAACCCAAACAAATATTTAAAAATTCATTGCTAAATTAATTTGGGACATAATTGGGATATAAAGGGTTAAAAGAAAAGCTTTAACTGAACAGAAACTTAGCGGCTGAAAACAAGTTATATTTTTAAATACAGCGTAAAAGCAATGCTTATCGAAAATTTTCATTTGAAACGCTGGTGCGGCATTTTTTACATTATTTTTCCTATGGAGTGTCTTCTTCTACGGTCGACGCAAGTTTTAATGAAAAATGAATTTCAGTTTTTTCCAATTAACTTTAAAAAATTGGTTATACGAAGTTTTGGTAAAAAAGAATTTCGGATGAACGAGGTTGTACTATATTTAAATACTCATCGAAGTAATTCTTTCTTTTGTAATTGTTTACAATCAAAGCAACATTAACAGGGAAATGAGTAGTTGATAGCTGATGCTGTCACGGACTTTAAAAGAAATACAAGTAGCTTTAGTACAATAGTATAAATAAAATATTTTATGGGAAAAAAGAGCTGTTTGGAAACATCTGTATTTTTTATGGGCTACACTTAAAAGTACTACGTTTAAAAGTAGTTGCGTATTAGTGCTTTTAAAACCCGTATAATAGTAGTAAAAAGAACTGCAATATCGCAAAATTTGATGTTTGAAATGTAAATTCTTATCTCAACTGTGATATTCATTTTACAAGAAGTTTTATTAAGGAAAAGAACACTCTATATTTATTGTTATTAAATACAATGAATTTAAATGAAGGAAAATTAAGTTTGGGTAGAAAGGTTACGTCATAATACCTCCTTTTACAAATTCTGTCCGTGTCCAAATATGGAGTACGATACAATCATGTCAACGGATTTAACATGACTGCATAAACAACATTAAATAGTTATGCGGCCGTGGTAATATTTTTCCAAGACAAGTGATTGATACTCAAAACTGAAAGTGATTATGCCCTCAGGGTTCAGGCTCGATTTAGTTAACTAGAAACTGCTAGGAAGTCATTTTAATTTCTGAATACTTTTATTGAACAAAAATGTAACTGCTTAAATTTCTCGCGATTAAACATAATATCTTTAATGCCAGAAAATAAACTGTAGGTGGAAAAATTAATATTATATCATACTAACTCACTCTTACTTGTCTGTGTCTAAACATGGAGTGCGACACGACCATGTTAATGGATTTAACATGACTGCACTAACAGCATTAAACAGTTATGCGACCGTGGTAATATTTTTCGAGACAAGTGATTGATACTCAAAACTGAAAGTGCTTATGCCCTCAGGGTTCAAGCTCAATTTAGCCGACTAGAAACTGCAAGAAAGTCGTTCTCGTGTTTAAATAGTTTTATTGAAAAAAAAAAAGAAACTACTTAAAAATCTCACTATTAAACAAAACATCTTTAGATGCCAGAAAATAAACTGTAGGTGGAAAAATCATTACATCATACTTCCTCACTCTTACATGTTTGTGTCCAAACATGGAGTGCGATACGACCGTAACAACGGATTTAACATGACTGCACAAACAGCATTTAAAAAGTTTTTGCGACCGGGGGTAATATTTTTCCAAACAAGTGATTGATGCTCAAAAATGAAAGTGCTTTGCCCTCAGGGTTAACTCAATTTTGTTGACTAGAAACTGCGAGGGAACGTTCTAAGTCTGAATATTCCCCGAAAATTTCTCTCGGGATTTAAAATTATCTTTCTGACACACGTTTACCTTAGAATTTTTCGATGTCAGGTTTTTTTTTTCTTTTTTATGGTAAAAAAATCTTTCAGAGTAGATAAACTGTATTTGGTGTCGTTCCGTATACAATTTCCTTTTTTTTCTTTGATGAGTTAATATTTACATGGGTCTTGCGATTTTAAAAGGGGGTACATTTATTGGTATCAAATTATTTAGTATTATTAAAACTAAAACGTCTAGAAAAAAAATTTTTTTTAAAATTTTTAAATTCTTTTGTGCTTTTAAATTTTTACAAAAATTGACTGCTCTCTTTTTTGTATGAAAACAATTTGACTGCTTAACAGAAGTGCTCAAAGTTAAAAAAAAAACTCTACATACTTTACAACAAAAAATCTTTAAAAAGCTTGCTGTTTTAACATGCTTAAATTTTAGAAAATCTTTTTTTCTGGTTTAATACAAGGTTTTTATTTTTTATTTCAAATATTTCTCAAACTGAATTTAAAAAAATATTAATTGGCTTTATATCAACATCAGAGTATGTAAAAATTTATTGCCCAAAAATA
>JAXGGA010020690.1:0-10000 GCA_038373865.1 Uloborus plumipes | reverse complement strand
CTGAATAGGCCAACTAGGCTGCGGCCTAGGGCCCCCACAATTTAGGGGCCCCCAAATAGTTAAAATTGCTGTAATCAATGCCTAAATTTGTTTTATTCTATGCCTAAAATTGTAAAGCCTCAGTACAGGGGGCCCCAAAAAAGTATTTGGCCTAGGGCCCCATGATATCTTAATTGGGCCCTGTCATTCATTCTACTTACATTTCGGAATATTCTCAAAAAATTAATCGATTACTCTATTTATGCAATGAAAATAATTTTAAATACACTTTTAAGATATAAGCTAATAAACTTGGGACATAGTCCTCGTCACGAAAGAGCTAAAATGAAACAATATTTTGCATGGACACTTGGAATAAACACGCGCCGGCGTGCGGCGTCCGGTTGTCCCAGGGTTGTGCGGCGTCCAATTATATTTTTATCCAGTAACCCCCAAGCGCTCTCATCCTTTCCTTAGTTTTCTTTGTCCTCCTAAAATGGTCGGAAGAAAGAATTGGTGTCCGAGATGTCAGATGAGCAATAAAAATGTCTTGGCAATGACAGTAGCGACATAGAAAGCGGTGGAAAGCGGTCAAGGAAAAATGGTGCATTCTGAGAAAAAGCCCTTTTGGAAACTGGGCAAAGATGTTCCCACTTGAGTCGAGTACTGTACATTGTAGAACATCGTTATCAGTCGTTAAGCGGGACAAATTGCTGTCCTGTTGATGAACAAAAACAGATGTGACACAATTGCTTATAGCGATCTACGTTGTAATGTGAGTGGTGTGAAAGGACTCCATCCCTTTTTCCTATGATGATGGTCATCAAGATAAGTGGCTAAGACCTCCTATAGTGTGTGATTAGGAAATGAGATTTCTGGGTGGTCTAACTTTTTCAAATTTCCGATATTTTTTATCCCAAGCCGAAAGATCCTTCATTTTTCAACCCACAAAAACTAATGTAGTTTTTTTTTTTTTTTAAAAAAGGGAAAAAAAGAAAAAGAAAAAATCGCAGTAATAAAATAAAACAAAATTGAACATACCATCTCAAAAGATGCGTCAGCGACGAAATTAAAGTCATATAATGTAAGTTACTTGAACCGAAATTAATCAAATCGAACAAATATCCACTAAATCGTAGGGCTACTACGGATATATAAAGTGATGATCGAGGGAAAAATGATTTTTTACTCAGTGGATTGATTGATTTTATCAAGATAACAGCAAAAAACTCTATAATTTTGGACTTTTTCCATATTATTTCATAAAAATGAATGAAGAACAACCGTGGACGTTTTAGTTTTGGACCTTCCATCCGACATTCCTTGGTAGAATTCCACAGAAAATCAACACAGTTTTGTGTCACGCTTATGCTATTCTACTGTAAAATATAAATTATTCACTAATGTATATGCTAGAAATGTATAGCGTACTTAGGTGCGCCCACTTCCCCCCGACAAGATTTGTAAGTTCGCCCCTCACGCCGTATTAAACTATAAAAAATATTTCCCCATGTATTTTATCGTGCTGTTTTTCTGAATCGTGAGCTCTCAAACGTCGTGCACTCCACGGGGGTGCTATGTACGCCACTGCTTGAAATGTAATGGAAAACACTATATAAATCGCATTTTGCAAACAAAAACAATTTAAAAATAATAGTACCACTTGCGTAAAATACAGGGCTGCGGAGTCGGAGGAAAAATGGTGGACTCCGACTCCGGGATTTCAAAATTTCTGACTCCGACTCCCGACTCCTGCTTTTATTTATTTTTTTTACCCAAAATGTTAAAGGGAAAAACCCTAAACAAAGGTTGAAATATTAAGTCCATTTTTAAAAGTTTCATTTCGTTCATGGTCGTAGCCAAGACTTACTTTGTGGGGGGGTGGGGGTAGCAAGCTGGGGTATTCCAGTTTGAGGTCATGGGAGGTCATTGTGACCTCTCAAAAATCAATTTTCTCAAGAATTCTCGAAGGTATTTTCACCACATTTACCTCAATTCTCGGATCTCACTGTGACCTCCCAACAAATCCATTTTCTCCAGAGCAAACGACAAGTGCCGCTCTTGTCATTTGACTCCGTACAAAACTAATCCTTTTCTTGTTAAATGGCCAGACTTTATTTTGACACATTGCATTTTTGCTGCAAATATTTTTTATTCACTTGCATAAGCCCAAACATAGCAATTCGTTTCACAAAGCAGACCCGACATTTTGAAGCCCTTTTTAATGATCCTAGATGCTTAGGATTTGGACATTGGAAGCTGAAAATTTGTATCTGTTAGTTTCAAAGATATGTTTTCACCTCCATAAAATTTCATCCAAATCGGAGGTGGTCGGAGTCGGAGTCGACATGTTTTTCAGCGACTCCGACTCCGACTCCTTTGGTCCAAAATCAGTCCGACTCCGACTCCGCAGCCCTGGTAAAATATAGGAACGAAGTCAAATTAAGCGAAAGCCTGCCGTTAACAAAAATTGATGTGATTGAGGAAGCGAAAAATATGTTTTGCTTACTGAAAGCCCCGGGGCGGGGCATGGGGGGAGATTGAAAAACGTATCATATTTGAAGGAAAAAAATTTTTTAGCAGTGCTTGCAAATGTTCTTTCACCAACTTACTTTTTTGGTACAATTATTTCTGAGTGTTTGAGTGTTAAGGGTCTATGTAGTTTGAAGAAGCATTGGCATTTTAAGTACGGAGAGCACAGGCGCCTTCGGTGAGAAGGGAGCAACTTCGGCGCCCCCTTGAAGTTTTGGAAGCGCTCCCTCAAGGGCGCCGAAGCTTGAAGCATTATTGTTGGCGTTTTAAGCGCAGAGATGGTATAGGTGACTTTGGTCAAAGAGAAGGAGGCGCCGAAGCTTATAGCAGTATTGGCATTTTAAGTACGTAGAGCGCCTAGAAGTCTTCGGTCGGTGAGAAGGGGGCGCCTTCGGTGCTTGCAGCTTTGGAAGCGCTCCCTCTGGGGCGCCGAAGCTTGAAGCATTGTTGGCGTTTTTAGTACGGAGAGCGCCTAGGAGTCTTCGGTCGGTGAGAAGGGGGTGCCTTCGGTGCACGCCCCTTGTAGATTTGGAAGCGCCTCTCAGGGGCGCCGAAGCTTGAAGCTGTATTGGCGGTTAAAGTACGGAGAGCGCATAGGTGCCTTAGGTCAGTGAAAAGGGGGTGCCGAAGCTTAAACGGTTTGAAGCTGTATTGGGGTTTTAAGTACGGAGAGCACCTAGGCGCCTTCGGCGCCCCCTTGAAGCTTTGGAAGCGCCCCCTCATTTGTTTAGGGAGGGGCAATTGCCCCCACTACCCCACTTGGATCCGTGCCTAGTGTGAATAATATTCGATGTAATTCAAGGCGACAAAAAACTAGATTTTTCAGCGAACAAAAATTAATGCAGAAAATGTTTACCGTAAAAAAAAAAAAAAGTCTGTCGACCGGCGCTTTTTAGAGCGGCGCACCGGGCATTTGCCCAAATGCCCACATGGCCAGTCCGACCTTGACTAGAACCTTTTTTCAAAAATTTTGATACTGAAATGTGTATATTGTGCAACAGCAACAAGAAAACGAAAAAAAACCACTAATTTTATTCCTGACAATGATAGAACACACCTTCAGGCTCAGTTCGAATGCTTCCATTATTGAATAGGACTTCCGCCTTTTCGTGAAATGCCACTTAAGTAAACTCATGTTTTGCACAAGAAAAAAAAAATGCTTGTCGTAGTTTATTCAAATTTTATTCAAACAAAATTATATTATATAAATTTCAAGTATTTTTTTATTAAATCCTCATACTTTCAGCAACATATCTGAGAATTTTTGGAAATATTGAAAGATTTCTGCACCCGTCACAATTTACTGAAGAGATACGTATACATGCAGATTAGGCTTAGCGGTTGACAGAAAATGCGATTTTTTGAAAAGCTTGACGGCCTGTAAAACAAAAACCAGATCACATATGGGCAAAAGAATTCATATGGTTACTTACCACCATAAAAATATTAAATACACCAAGTTTTATCAAAATCCGAGGACTTGGGTTACATGACCGGGTGAACTGACGTGGAATGACCCTTCATTCAGATCATAGATTAATACGAGGCGCGTTCAAAAAGTAAGGGACGTTTGGTCACAGAAAAAAATATACTCATAAGAAACAAATTTTATTGTCATTTTTAGTTAGGTGCAAACTTACTTCACTTCTCTACACAATCGCCGTTCACTTCTAAGCATTTTTCGTACCGCTACACCAGCTTCTTTAATCCCTCTGCATTAAAGCTTATCGCCTGAGAGTTGAACCCAGTTGACAACTGCGTTTTTGAGTCCCTTTTCGGTTTGCTTAAACTTTTTCGGTTTTGGTGAAGTTGAGTGTCGCCACTGCATCAATTGCAGTTTTGTTTCCGAGTTGGCGTAGGAACCCAAGTTTCGTCCATAGTAACAATGCGAGAAAACAAGTCATCTCCATCTTCTTGATAACGGTCCAAAAACTTTCGTAGTAAAGGTAGACCGAGCAATGGCAACTCTTTCACTATTCGCGAATCAAATCATATGACTTGTGACTGTCCTAGCAGACGACGTCATCCATATCATTGATTTCTTTGGAGTTACGTTCGCCAAGCTTTGATCAAGCTGAATTTCTAATTTAAATAAAATAAGAATTGCCCTGTCTCAAAATAACAAGGGCAATATGGTACACTACTGCTGCACGTTTCCTTGTAAAGAAAAATAGTATGTCAAGGGAGTAACTGTTATCTTTCGAGCAGTATTATAATTTCATAGAAGAGCAGTATCATTAGTTTTACATTGTACTTATACTGCTTGTAGTTTTTCTTAGTCGTGCCGTTTGTTTCGCTATAAAGTTTATAATTATTATTGTTAAATATTAACTTCTGGGCAATTCCAGTTTGATAAAAAGCATCAATTTCTGTACAAAATAGCCTGCACAGACTACAAATATGTTACATCCTTGTTGCATTGTATGAACCTTATGACCTTTACTTTTATAAATACAGTTAAATTTTAAAGATTTCCAGAAACAGTATTTATATGATGTTTTTTTTGGATCCGTAACGGACGAATCTAACGAGATACGTTTGTTATCTTCTCTATCTCTTCTCTACTAATAATAAAGCTGAAGGTGGGTCTGTCTGTCTGTCACGCGCGTAGCGCCAAAACCGTTCGGTCGATTTTCATGCCACTTGGCACAAAATTAATTTGTAGCATGTAGTTTTGCACCTCGAAGCGATTTTTCGAAAATTCCATTTCGTTCTTTTTCTATTCGAATTCTAAGCGGAAATTCGATAGAATAGGGAAGAAATATTTCATACACATTTTCAAGTCTTATGTCATTCGAAAGCTTGAAATTTTCTGCACAAAATGACATTTTTTCGAAGTCTCTACGATCATCAGGAGAGCTGTAACAATTGTTTTAAGAATCCCGGAATTCAAGGCTTACCTTCAGTAAAGCAAGCCAAACGATTCTAAATGTAATAGCTCGAGGATAAAATTTGTTTGAAAAGAGAGATGAAATGAATTATTTTATCAACGGAAATCAACTTTTCATGTTGTTACCATGGTTACGTGTTCATACTTATTTTTGTTTCGTTCTTTTTCCAGCGTTGCCAGACGTAGTATTTTTGATACTACGGTTGTATTTTTTCGGCCCAAATAAGGAGCGTAGTATTTTTCCGGCAACCCTGTTTCCAATATTATAATGACTTAATTAAAAGATTTGGCGGATTTTTTTTTTTTCATTTTAATAGATTTTGCATTTCAGCAACATTGATTTTGGCAACGTTTGGAAACAGTAGTATTTTGTAATATTTTTTTTAGAGGAGGCGTAGTATTTTTTTGTTTTAATTCTCTGGCAACCCTGTCTTTTTCCCGGTGAAAACGCTTTGGGACCTTACTTGGCGCGTTTTTGCGTGTCTCGCGGAAGTGAAAGCTTTGAGAGAAACTACGCAAAATAGCCAGGGTTACCACGCTTGGCGCGCCTATCGCCCATCTAGCGAGAAAAGGGTACCTAAAGCACAGATTAACCAAATATCGTATCAATTGCGATATTGCATCGTTCTTTTTAAAGTGTTTCATTTCGGAAAATGTATTGTTTTGTTTTTTAAGCTAGGAAAGAAAACTTTCTTCTTCTTTTAAACTTTGGTAAGATTTCTGTTAGTTTCTGTGAGCAACAAAATTGTTCTTATTTTCTCTTTTGGCTTATTTTTGTGCATCTGTCCTTGGGGTTGCATTCGAATGTTCCAAGGGGGTGTTTTACCCCTTTTGTGGAGTAAATCAGTGTTCATTTCAATGCAGACAAAAGTGATATGAATTGGCACGACCACTTGGCGTTATATAGCCAAGCTTTTGGTCGCCAAGTATTTGCCGCCATTTTGGAGACATATCACCAAGTTGGCGAAAAAAATTGTTTTCTTTTTTTTTATTTGGACTCGATTTGGCGCTATTGGCGATATTTTGCGAAAAATCCACTGAATGATGTTAAAATCGGCGATATTTAGGGGATAAATCATTGTAAAACATTTTTTTTTTTTTGCATTGTTTCGTGGCAAACTAGGGATGTAAATGTTTGAACTGTTATCTTGCTCACTCCAAGCACTATTTTAGCACTTAAGGCATCTTCTAAGAAATTTACACGTAAAATTAAGTAGCGTGGGGTCCATACCAGATTTTTATATCATACTTTGAAGGAATTATAGTTGAATTGCAACTAAAATAGAGCATGATGAACTTTCAATTTTATACCACGGGCAAAGCCGTGCGGGTACCACTAGTGAAGAAAATAAAATTGTTCAAATATTTTTAATGTAAATATTCAAAATTTAACTGTATTGTATATGGGTGATTGTACAAAAATGGGCAAATTTATGTTCCATACTGATTGCTCTTTTTGTTTTTAATTTAATAAAAAACTATTTTGGGAATATTTTTATACGTCTTTTGTTCTATAATTTCCGTTATCAACAATGTCAGTATTTAATTATTATTCATTTTAAAAAAAGGATATTAGATTGAAATGTCATCCACATGCCCTGTCCCATAGGTGCAATTTTCACAATCAATGGAATATAGATTTAAAAAAAATAAGTGATTTTTTTTTCTCGAGCTTTTTATTTATAAATATGAATGTGTGCAAGACGTAAATCACAAAAAAAAGCAAAATTATATGAAAATAATATCTCTAAAAGTTAATCTAAACTTTGTCTCAGCGATTATCAATCATCCACATGTTTAAAAAGTATAGATATTTTTCTCTGAAATGTTCTATTTCAAAATCTGGCAACACATCTTAAAATAAAGCATGGAACTTTGTTATTCCTGGCTGAGGATTAATTTTGCTATTCTGCAATTACTTTTTGATAAAAAGCAAGCTAAACTCAACTTTCAAGGCAAGTGTTTTTTAACTTTGTCATTAACATGCCCCACAGAATGCATGTAAAATGTACATGTAAATAAATTTTGATAACGAGTAATCCTAAGGCTTACATTTGTGGGTTCTAATTCGAAGTGAAGCCGAAAAATATTCAAATATGACTTTTTGAGAACACAATTACTTCTGTTTTGTCATTCACATGCCCTTTTTCTATTGTCATTCACATACCCCAATATAAGACACGTGGATGAATCAAAAGCCAAACTATGACAGTGCAATGTTTAAAAATTATGTCTAACAGTTTACTGGTTAAAAAATTTCATTAACGTACCTATTGTGTTTGTGTTATTCACATACTTACTGTGTTAAATTCACATACCCATTGTGTCATCCACATGTCCTTTTCATCATTCACATATGCCTTCAAAAAAATAAAAATCCAAAAATACAATAAAATACAAACATTTAAGCTCTGCTGATATTCTATTTTACTTATGTAACTTATCAAGTGCTTTGCTGATTTTTTTCAGATTTTTAATTTTAAATTAATTTTTTGAAATCTACATGTTAGAAATATTCCCGTATTTGTAGAATCACCCATATAGAAGTAGAGACATTTTCTTTATAAAGTTGGTGAAATAAAGCAAGGATTTAACTTATTTCTAGTCTTTGTAAGCTGTTTTGTGACAAACTGATTCGTCTGCTATTTTAGAATAGCCCTTCTATGAATCGAACACAAAATAATGATATAGTTTCATATATACTTTTTTGTTATCTTTAGAAAGTATTTTCTAAGATGCACCAATCATTTCCTTTCACGACTATGGTGGAAAATGTTTCATTGCTTTTATTCAAGTTAAATTTCATTTTTATTTTCAGGCAATCAAAATTGCTTATTGTTTTATCTCTTCCGTTGAATAACGTCCTATATTTTTTGAGATCCCCATGTCTCCACGCAGTGCTCCTCTGGTGGTGGCGATGGTGGTGGTGATGGCGGACTCCTCCGACTTCTCGTCTTTGTCTACTGGAATTGACCCAGCCCTGTCAACTTCACACAATCCTCTTTAGACAGAAACCGCATCCAGCACACAACATCCAGTATACATTATCTAGCATCCAGCCCTTAGTATTCATTTGAACTGTGGCTTCTTCAATTAAAATTATGATTTAGAAAGGAGCCATTTGTAGCAACAAGACATCTTACAAGTAGGAAGTAGGGTATTATCCCAAATCGTGATTGCTAAAAGCATAATTTTCATTCAAGAAGTTAAAATTCAAATTAATGCCAGGGGCTGAATGCTAGATGTTGCAAGCAAGATTTTTTTTTTTTTTTTTGTGAGAAGTCATAGTTGCTTATTGCTTTCACATGACCGTTGCTGATGGTCTTTGGATTTTTCAGATTTTCATGATGACGAGAGTAAGTCTAACTCGTTGTTTTAAATGTTTAGTGGGAATAACTTCCGACGTCATGGTTATAAATCGTCTGCTATTTGCGTTGACTCATTGTATATTCAATGTTTAGCTCAAGCAGATTTTAGATAAAAAAGAAAACAAGTTTTTGTGTAAAATCATATTTTTTGAGGAAAAACAAATGTTTAGATAAACTTAAATAGAAAAACTTCATTTAAATGCAAAATTTCCATGTTAATAACTCCCATCATTTGAGACTGATAAGAAATAAAAGTACCATAATGATTTGCGCGTTGTGAATATACTATTTATGATAAGTGTACTGGTGAAAATTGGCCATCCATAATCTTTATTACTGCAATTTAATTACTATCTCTTTTAATTTTGATTCAACACGTCAAAATTCAAATCATTGCTATGGGCTGATATGTCGAATGCTGAAATGTCCCCCTCCTCCTTAGTTCTGAGAAGTGCCCCAGGATACCTGGGCCTTCATATATTTCGAGTGGTTATAAAATAACGTGAGGTGCAATATACCTTTAGCTCGTTTATTCCATCCATGGGCTGCTGTATCGTGCTTTTTGGCGTTCGTCAGCATGCATGGAATAGTAATTAAACTAGAGTCCTAGGACTCTAAATTAAACGAGCTGGAGGTTGAAATCCTCTTAAAGAGCAAAGAGAGCCAACAAAAAGTGGTAGCTAATGTGAAGTTAGAACACTGCTCTGCTGAAATTAGAAAATTTACTGCTTTATAACGTGAGGTGTTAAGAGCCCTTTAGCGCACGAAGTCCTGGACGAAACAGTGCCAAATTTCATGAGCGCACACAGTAGACTCTGAGATTTCGATTTCTAAAAAAAAAAAAAAAAAGTTCTCAAAAATCTTCATCAGGGGACATTTTAGCTCTGAATAAGTCTGTTATTCCTGTAAATAGTGAAGATTAAATTTGAATTTGCTGTGTAGATCAATTTCATAAAGAAAAAAAAAATCTTTTTTTTGTGGATGCTATTTTATATAATTGCAGTGGAATTCCGTATTTTAAAAGGGGGGGGGGGGAACCCTGAAAGTTTCACCACAAAGAAAATGGAGGTAATGTTTACTGAATAGAATGCAATAATTTGCATAACATAAACGCGTTCCATGTAACGATTATTGTAAAATTGAGGATTGAGCAAACCTCATCACTCTGCATCGCTAACCAAGTAACACAAGCGATTGGGGAATGGTTGGCCACCAGTCCCTAATTGTGCTA
>JAXGGA010020689.1:0-17855 GCA_038373865.1 Uloborus plumipes | reverse complement strand
AAAATTAAATCGGCTATAAGAAAAAAAAGTATTTTAAGCATAGGTTAAGAGCTAAATTCTTTAATTTATTATTACTATTATTATTGCGTTTTTTGAAATTTGAGAAAAAAAAATCATGACGTAATGGATTTTATTTTTTTTTTTTTTTTAAGTTTTAAACTTGACTTGAATTTTGTGGATTAGTTCATTTGTACATATTCCTTATTCATCTGAGATGATACTATGTACCGGAGTACTTGCGAACGTTTTAGTAATGAAACAAAAAGTTCTGTCAAGAACTAAACGAGCCTACTTTCCCGTACATCGACATCGGCATTCTAGCATCTGATCATTATTCTCTTGACTATCTGAGACTGAAAATTATGTCAAACATACCTTTTTAGCACTTAAAGCTGATTTCTAAAAGCAAAATATACCCCTCTCATCAGATGAAATAGACACGTAAAAAGTAAATAAACGAATAAATAAAGTTTTGTCGCACCTTTTAAAGAATGTAACTGTTACAGTTCTTCCGTAGAAAAAATCCTCAATCGTTTTCAAAAAATAAATAAATAAATAAAAGTACAAAGAGCATCAAAACACATTTTATCAAACAAAGAAAAAAAAAGAAAAAAAAAACTCGTCCGTTAATAAAATGTCTCGAATTTCACTTTTAGTCCGTTGCCAGTTGTTAAATATAAATAAAGAATAAAATGTCCTCGTGAATGAAAAATTTTTGTTACAAAAAAATCGTCTGCCAAAAAAAAAGAGAAAAAAAATCATAAATAAAATAAAACAAATGAATAAATAAACAAAAAATCGTCTGCACAGTCAGTCATTTTTTTTTCTGAGCCTGCATTTCCGCCATGTTTGCGGAGTCGGAGTCGGAATCAGAGTCCTCACAGAAGATTATTCAGAAAAGTACTTTCCAAACATTATTTATCAAAACCATTTTCTTACAAAGTTAGTTTGAAGGAAATCCGACTTTAAGTTCAGGATCAACATTCAACTTAAATTCCCCGTAGGCGCTAATGTTAAATTTTTTTTCTGAACGGTTCAATATTGAACGAAAAATGGTTCAAATCAAAAAGCGAAGTATGGGAATGAGCCTCTCCGACATCTTTCAAACAAAAAAAAAAGTTTATTCCATTCGGACGGTTCACTCAAAATTTATTAGGTGGGGAAAGGTTGCTTAAACGGTTCAATGTTGAACGAAAAAATGTTCAAATTGAAAATTTAAATACGGTAATGAAGTATCCTTGCTGAGATCCTTGGAACAAAAAAAAAGTTTATTTAAATCGGACTGTTCACTCAAAAGTTATTAGGTGTGACAGCTTGCTTGAGCGGTTCAATGTTGAACGAAAAACTGTTCAAATCGGAAATATAAATACGGTAATGAAGTATCCTTGATAAGATCTTTCGAACAAAAAAAAAGCTTGTTCAAATCGGACTGTTCACTCAAAAGGGACAGGTTGTTTGAACGGCTCAAAAGTGAACCAAAAATTGTTGAAATCGAAAAATCAAATATGGGAATGAGCTGTACTCGCCGAGATCTTTCCAACAAAAAAAAGTTTGTCAAAATTGGGATGTTAATTCAAAAGTTATTAGGGGGAGACAGATCGACCGACCGACACACAAAGTCTCCATCTCAATACCCTACTTTCAAATTTTTAATTTTTCGATATTCATTTTTCCTTTTTATTTCTTTTTGGCTTTTTTTTCGGCTTGGCGATATTTTTTTATCTTGGCGATATTTTTTTCGGACTTGGTGATATTTTTTTAACTTGGCGATATTTTTTGGACTTGGCGATATTTTTTAGATGCATTTCGCCACTTTTAATACTTTTTTCGTCTTTCTTTTATTTTTAACGGGAAAGTAGGCTAAAAACAGAAACGTATTTTCCTCATCAGACTGTCCTAATCTCGAAGTCCTTTCCCTTTCTTGAGAAGGCCTGTCCTATCCATAATCTTTTCCTAATTTTATTTATCATCAGATAAAGAAAGATCCTTGTTCTTATCACAATCTTTGTCTAATCTGATTAATGAAAATTCTTACTTAATGTAAGTTGTGAAAAGTAAAAAATTGCACTCTTTTCTCACGACTGTGTCATTCTGGTCAGCATTAACTAAATCCTTACTTCGACCTTTTTTAGCCTACTTTCCCGTTAAAAACAAAAGAAAGACGAAAAAAGTATTAAAAGTAGCTTAATGCATCTAAAAAATATCGCCAAGTCCAAAAAATATCGCCAAGTTAAAAAATATCGCCAAGTCAAAAAAAAATATCGCCAAGTGAAAAAAATAAAAAGGTAAAATGAATATCGAAAAATTAAAAATTTGAAAGTAGGGTATTGAGATGGGGAATTTGTGTGTCGGTCGGTCGGTCGGTCGGTCGGTCGGTCGGTCGGTCTGTCTGTCCCCCCCTAATAACTTTTGAATGGACAGTCCGATTTGGACAAACTTTTTTTTGTTGGAAAGATCTCGGCGAGTACAGCTCATTCCCATATTTGATTTTTTGATTTGAACAATTTTTGGTTCAAATTTGAGCCGTTCAAACAACCGGTCCCGCGATACTAACTTTTTAATGAACAGTCCGATTTGAACAAACTTTTTTTTGTTGGAAAGAACTTTTCAAGGATACTTCATTCCCGTATTTACATTTCCGATTTGAACAATTTTTCGTTCAACATTGAACCGCTCAAGCAAGCTGTCACCCCTAATAACTTTTGAGTAAACAGTCCGAAAAAAAATGACTGACTGTGCAGACGATTTTTTGTTTATTTATTCATTTGTTTTATTGAATTTATTATTATTATTATTATTATTTTTGGCAGACGATTTTTTTTGTAACAAAAATGTTTCATTCACGAGGGCATTCTATTCTTTATTTATATTTAACAACTGGCAACGGATTAAAAGTGAAATTCGAGACATTTTATCAACGGACGAGTTTTTTTTTTTCTTTTTTTTTTCTTTCTTTGATAAACTGTGTTTTGATGTACTTTGTACTTTTAATTTTTTTTTTGAAAACAATTGAGGAATTTTTCTACGGAAGAACTGTAACAGTTACATTCTTTAAAAGGTGCGACAAAACTTTATTTATTCATTTATTTACTTTTTATGTGTCTATTTCATCTGATGAGAGGGGTATATTTTGCTTTTAGAAATCAGCTTCAAGTGCTAAAAAGGTATGTTTGACATAATTTTCAGTTTCAGATAATCAAGAGAATATTGATCAGATGCTACAGTGCCGATTTCGATGTACGGGAAAGTAGGCTCGTTTAGTTCTTGACAGAACTTCTTGTTTTAAACTAAATTTTCAATTCCAAACTTTTTCGACAAGGCTTCGACTCATATGCAATTATATACAGTGAACCACTAAAAAAGAAAAGAAAACGAGGTGGCAAATATTAATTTGTGTTTAAAACCTTAACTTGGTAGCCAGTTTTTCTTTTCTTTTTTTTCTTTTTTTAGCCTACTTTCCCGTTAAAAATAAAAGAAAGACGAAAAAAATATTAAAAGTAGCTTAATGCATCTAAAAAATATCGCCAAGTCCAAAAAATATCGCCAAGTTAAAAAAATATCGCCAAGTCCAAAAAATATCGCCAAGTTAAAAAAATAAAAAGGTAAAATGAATATCGAAAAATTAAAAATTTGAAAGTAGGGTATTGAGATGGGGAATTTGTGTGTCGGTCGGTCGGTCGGTCGGTCTGTCTGTCCCCCCCTAATAACTTTTGAATGAACATTCCGATTTGGACAAACTTTTTTTTGTTGGAAAGATCTCGGCGAGTACAGCTCATTCCCATATTTGATTTTTTTATTTGAACAATTTTTGGTTCGAATTTGAGCCGTTCAAAAAACCGGTCCCGCGATACTAACTTTTTAATGAACAGTCCGATTTGAACAAACTTTTTTTTTGTTGGAAAGAACTTTTCAAGGGTACTTCATTCCCGTATTTACATTTCCGATTTGAACAATTTTTCGTTCAACATTGAACCGCTCAATCAAGCTGTCACCCCTAATATCTTTTGAGTGAACAGTCCGATTTAAATAAACTTTTTTTTGTTCGAAGGATCTCAGCAAGGATACTTCATTACCGTATTTAAATTTTCAATTTGAACACTTTTTCGTTCAACATTGAACCGTTCAAGCAACCTTTCCCCACCTAATAACTTTTGAGTGACCCGTCCGAATGGAATAAACTTTTTTTTGTTTGAAAGATCTCGGAGAGGCTTTCCCATACATTCCCATATTTCGCTTTTTGATTTGAACCATTTTTCGTTCAATATTGAACCGTTCAGAAAAAAAATTAACATTAGCGTCTACGGGGAATTTAAGTTGAATGTTGATCCTGAACTTAAAGTCGGATTTCCTTCAAACTAACTTTGTAAGAAAATGGTTTTGATAAATAATGTTTGTAACGTACTTTTTTGAGTAATCTTCTGTGAGGACTCTGATTCCGACTCCGACTCCGCAAACATGGCGGAAATGCAGGCTCAGAAAAAAAATTACTGACTGTGCAGACGATTTTTTGTTCATTTATTCATTTGTTTTATTTTATTTATTATTATTATTTTTATTATTTATTTTTTTTTGGCAGACGATGTTTTTTTTGTAACAAAAATTTTTCATTCACGAGAACATTTTATTCTTTATTTATATTTAACAACTGGCAACAGATTAAAAGTGAAATTCGAGACATTTTATTAACGGACGAGTTTTTTTTTTTCTTTCTTTCTTTGATAAAATGTGTTTTGATGCTCTTTGTACTTTTATTTATTTATTTATTTATTTTATTATTATTATTATTATTTTTTTTTTTTTGAAAACGATGGAGGATTTTTTCTACGGAGGAACTGTAACAGTTACACTCTTTAAAAGGTGCGACAAAACTTTATTTATTCGTTAATTCTTTTTACGTGTCTATTTCATCTGATGAAAGGGGTATATTTTGCTTTTCGAGATCAGCTCTAAGTGCTAAAAAGGTATGTTTGACATAATTTTAAGTCTCAGATAATCAAGAGAATAATGATCAGATGCGAGAATGCCGATGTCGATGTACGGGAAAGTAGGCTCGTTTAGTTCTTGACAGAACTTCTTGTTTTTTACTATTATTATAAGACAAAATACAAGCAGAGTTACGTGAACTCATCACTTCTAAAGACTCGAGAAGATGAAAAAAGTATGAGATATTAACTATTTGTGACATCAAAACATTCCATTAAAAACTCACAAACGGTGATAAAACCATGACTGACTGAATTCATACGAATTTGGGTTACTAGGGAAAGAATAAAATTGGATCACTCAAAAATCTTTTTTTTTCAAAACGAACATACATTTGTAACAGTAAAAATTCAATACACATTGTTAGAACCATTTTCAACTCATTCCATTCATTTGAATCAGTCCACGTAATTAGAGTTAAATATAAATGTATTGACATTTATTTGGCTCAATTGCAGATTTGCTTAGTTTTTCAACCACCTTTTAAGTGTGAAATCAAATTTATATCACTACTGACTTGCCGGATATAGAATTGATGAAATTCAAATGCACCAACTTTGAAATACTGCAAAGTTTCGGACTTTACACTTTTATTATTGATCCATTCGCGTTGTGAGCATTTCTTCGGAAATAGTTCGATTCGATTTCGGAGTTCATATTCCACCATATAAGTCAAACATTCCCTTTTGGTTTTGATAAAATGTACAACCCCTGCAAAGGGACTACAATAAATTGTAATAATAGTCTGACAAACATCATGGTTCACATTAAGCATCAGTCCAGCATCACTGCTACATAATTTTTATAGTAAAGAGTTTGATCGAAAGAATACTGTAAGTATAAAGTCTTGTCATTTGTCTATAACAAAAGATGTCCGCTTTTTTAAAGATAGATTTTGCTTAGTACCCCCCCCCCCCCGTATGACCCGAATTATCAGATTTTCGTTTCCCCGGAATGCTTTTGGTCTAGGTTAATTCAGATTAACGAGATTCTACTATATTAAAACTTTATTAATTCAGTTACCGTTTAACCGGGCGTCGTTTAATACGGACATCAATTCAGATACATACTGTATAAATAAAAGGCGAATAAGAGTGATTATTAAGTAAATTATTTTACCCTTTTTCAGGTGGTGGTAAATATCTTACCACCACGCTAGAACTTAAAACACGCTAGAAATGCACAAAAGTTTTATGTACAGCATGTAATGTCCCATAGAGCGCTGATCCAAGATTCATGTTGTTCCATCAGAAAAACTAGAAACAATTTCGGCAATTTGCTTTGTGTTTAGTTTTTCTATCACTTATTTCATGTGTAACTAATATATTTTTAACTTTGAAATAATTAATAGAGAAAAGTTTTACAAAAATGCATTTACTTGTGAAATTATTTACATTATACATTTTTCTATTGTATAAGTCAGTAAAATATAATTGCTTGTATTGAGCGGCGGTTAATGTAACCACTCTTCTTTAAAAAAATAGCCACTACAACAAAATTAAAAAAAAAAAACTTTAATGTCATAAATGAGCTTCATTTCTCTAATTATAGTGTAAAATGCAAACTTTGGAAAAAAAAATCTGGTATGGACCCCACACTACTTCCTTTTACGTGTAAATTTCTTAGTAGTTGCCTTAAGTGTTAAAAAAAGTGCTTGGAGTGAGCAAGGTAACAATTCAAATGTTTACTCCCTCAGTCTGCCACGAAACAATGCAAAAAATATTTTACAATGGTTAATTTTCTAAATATTGCTGATTTTAATATCATTCAGTGAATTTTTCGCAAAATATCGCCAATAGCGCCAAGTTGAACCCAAATTCAAAAAAAAAAAAAAAAATCGCCAAATTTATCGCCAAGTTGGCGTAAAACACTTGGCGGCCAAAAGCTTGGCGACATATCGCCAAGTGGTCGCGCCAATTCATATCACTTGAGTCTGCATTGAAATTAACACTGATTTACCCCAAAAAGGGATAAAACACCCCCTTGGGAACATTCGAATGCAATCACAAGGGGAGGTGCACAACTAGACCATCCTCAGAGCCTACATACCAAGCTAAAAGCTTCTATGGCAATAAATTTTTGAGTTATGCGACATACATACGCACATACGTACATACAGACGTCACGAGAAAACTCGTCGTAATTAACTCGGGGGTGGTTTAAAATGATTTTTCGGCTGCTTATATGTTGGTAGGTACATATGCACGTGCTGACAGGTCGAAAAAACTACTGAACATTTATTCGGGGTGAGCAAAATCAAAATTTAGACTCAAATTTGAGTGATTTTTTTTTTTTTCGCGATCACAATACTTCCTTTACTACGTAAAAGGAAGTAAAAAAACGGCTTGTGCCCGTTAAAGGCGTGTTAGAGTATAATGCATTTTTGTTAGCTGTATTCGTATTTTTGTAAAGCATTTTTGTTATTCTCCCTCATGCAGTTTTATAGTTTCTTCTCTTGAATTCAAAATACAATTCTCACTGTGCACAGCACTTTAATAATATATCTTTGACTCACTTTATAGGTTAATTTGTTTAATTCGGACTTTCATTAATTTGGATGACCTGAATTCCCTATTAGCCTGGATTTATGAGGTTCTACTGCATTGAGTTTTGCTTAAGAGACTTTCTCAAACCTTTGTTTTTCGTCTCATTTCTCTACCTCTAACCTTTCAGAAATTTATTTACAAAAAATAAATATTCTGCGCCGTAATCTGCAAATCGCGTGTCATCATATCGTATTTCATCATTAAGTCAAGTGAATCTCTTTACATTATCTCTCGCAAAAATGACCTCACAGAACGCTATCTCCATTTTCTAACCTGTTACTGCAGTGGCTTACTGTCAAAGAGTTTTTGAATCTCTGTTTTTTCTTAACTGCAAGTACTTCGTTTAAAAGTCTTCTGAAAGGAAGTTTTGAGCCTATTGTCTTTCTTTCCTGATTCGTGTATGACAGTTGCAGATTAAAGGGAAGAATATTGATTTAAGATTGCCGTTTACATTAAAAAGCCATTAAGTTGTGAAACAAGAACTTTACTCACAAAAAAAAAAAAAAACTGAATGCTTTCCACCTGAGCATGCAATTGCACCTCATTAACCAGATTGGTTGTGACTACAGATACAAAATTTCCAGGAATTTTAAAGCAGTGCGAAAAAAAGTTTTCGGATAAAAAATTGGAAATAATTAAATTATAGTTTAAAAAACTAAAAAATACGCTTTTAGGAGTTATTCAAACTAAAAAGAAAAATTTAATATCCTCTAAGTTAACATGCACTTATAATACATCAACGTGTAACATAGTTTAGATTTTAGTATTAGTAATAATATTAAATATTTTACTTTTATATTTGTAAAGAAGGCGAATTTTATCTTTTATTCAGAGTTACATACAAACAACTGCAACACTTATAATACATCCACATGAAATATATAGTCTTTAGTATTGATAATAGTAATAAATATATTACTTTTATATTTGTTAAAAACGTGAATTTTATCTTTTATTCAGAGTTAAATACATACAAACATACATACATACGTACATACATACATACATACATACATACATACATACATACATACATACAAACAAACCCACAGGTGAAACTAATACAAGCGTATTAAAAATGGCAAAATTAATTTGCTTTGCGATCGAATTTGCTTCATATTCGATCGCTTTTGAATTAAATAAATTCTGGTGCATCAAGGAACCTGTGTGCCAAGTTTGATGAAAATACGACGAAAACTGTATTTGTATAGGGAACAAACATACAAACATATATATATATATATATATATATATATATACATACATACACACATTTTTATATACTGTCGGCCCCGCTTAAACGAATACTGTCGGTTCCAAGAAATATTATTCGATTAAACGGGGTTTTCGATTAAGCGGGGATCTTCAACATTACGTCTATGGCATCGGTTCCGAGATATTTTATTCGTATAAGCGGGGTATTCGTTTATCCGTTACCCGATTAATAGGGGACAACAGTATATAGATATAATATTAATATGCAATTTGCAATTTGACAATTCCTTCGATTGAACTCCTTCGATTGAACTCGACATCTCCAGAGAAAATATGTGTCGAAAATTAGTTATGTGTAAAATTTAATCATTTAAGATGTTTTTTTTTATTGGTCTGAATTATTATAGTATAAAAAATTGAACTTAGCGTTGTCCTTAGAAATCTTTCAAATCGTCATCACCAATTAAGGTAGGCTAAGAAATCTTGCTACTCCCAAATAAAATCAAAGCGTACTATTAGTGGAACGTTCTTTCTTTAGCATTTATAAGCGAGAAATATGGTTTTACATTGAAAAATGAAAAAGGAAAATGCTGGATTATCTCATTACGGGCAAAAATGTTTACAGTGCGAACAGTGTCCGACCTGGCTCCCTCTGGGTACGGCCCAGACTAGAATTATTAACAGCATTCCAAGAATTTGTAGATGGATTTTTTTTTTTTAAGTGACAAGAATACGATGAGCTTTTTGTCCCAAAGAATTTGTTTATGCATAAAAACAACAAGGAAAGTTTTAGTCCATAGTCCCGCACATAACGGTGAAGTCACTCAAAGGTTGTTTGTTATTTTTTCGGAATACTTTCAGCTGTGCATTCCACATTCCATTAAAGATTTTTAACATTTTTTTAACTGGAAAAAAAAAGAAAAAGATCTCATTTCGTTGTCTAAGAGATGTAACTATCAATCTTTGTGTTTGTTTTTCTCCCTCAGGGCTGACGCTGGATGTGTTGTCGAGTCAAGCCTATAAGATCACCAAGGCCAGTTACACAGTTGGTAACGAAGGTGTGTCTGAATTCCACAGAAAACTGGTTTCCAAAACTGTAAGTGGACAAACTTCCAAATTTTGTTGAGCGATCTATTTCTCTTTGAATGATGAAATGAATAGATACACTAGAACCTCTTTTGTCCAGTTCCCGTTTATGAGGATCTCCAGTTTATCGGAATCAAAAGTGTAGCCTTTTAGAAAATTTAAATTCACTTAAATAATAAGTTTAGACTTTGATAACAAAAGAGGAACGAATATTCGGTTTTTATTTTGGTTAAATCGTTAAACGTGTTACTGCTTCATAGGATGTACAATAAATTATAGTAACGTATAAAAAGTTCATACTAGGGATGCACCGATTAATCGGCAGTACCGATAAATCGACCATAATCGGTCACTTTGCCGATTATTAATAGTCGGCAAAATCGTGCTGATTAATCGGTGAAAAAAGTATTTTTAAGTATTATTTTTCAAAGTATAAGGCATTAGGAAACTGTGATGAAAAAATTTGTTAACAGTAATAATAATCCTCACAGTTGGTGTAAAGTTTTTAATAAATTAATTTTCCTGTTTTAAATAAATGTACACATAGATAATGTTGCAACATTTTTCATGTGGCGATACTTTTCTTCTTACCATAGTGCTTTTAGAAAACCTCAAATTTTCAACGAGTAAAAGTCTTCAATTAAATGGCTACTAATAATTTTGAAAAAAAAAAATTAAAAGCTCTCTTAAAGTAGAATGCTCACCATAGCCTCCCTAATTTCTTGTTTTGAATTTTCATGTCTAGTTAACATAATTAACAATGTGTTAATGCAGGGCTTCCCAAACTGTGGTCCGCGGACCCCTTAGGGGTCCGCCGAGCTTTAGTCGGGGGTCCGCGGTGAATCACGAAAAAAAAAGGGTTTCAAAGCTTCAAAATTACTTTTTTGCTTTTGAAAACCAGAGTTTTCCTTTTCGAAGTATGCAATTGCCCTGTGTTATTGACATGTTAATATGGATATTTTATTGACATAACTTCAGGCTAAGCCTTGGAAACTACCTTCCAAGATACTTTTAAGACCTCAATTTCAAAAACTTTATCGGAGACGGTCCCCGAAACTTCACTCCCACATGAATTCACCATTGATCGTATAGATTAGTGCTCTTACAACTATAATTTCGAAAAATTTCGGGGGAACAGTTACTGACCTCCACTTTCCTTAATATCATCAGGGTTAGTCTACGTTTGAAATTGTAAATTTTAATTTTTAAAAATATCTGAGGATCTTTCCTTGCACCCTTTCGTTACCCAAATGGCAGATTCCTACGTTTATAACGCTTCCATTTCTAAAAAATTTGTGGAGCTCACGAATATCCCTCTTTCCTAACATAACCAAACTCTAAAAGTGCGTTTGAAAAGCTATAATTTAGCAAATTGCAAGAAATTATTCATTGAAACTTCATTAAAAATTTAAAAAAAATCCGGCAGATTATACCCATACCTCATTTAATCTAATTGTTAACGAAAAGATCTTTCAAAAGAGAATTTTTAAAGCAAGGATTTTGAAAAATCGCCCGATGTGCTGTCTTGGACCTATTGCACCTCCTAATATGTTTAAAAAAAGGCCTACTGGCGCGTTTTTAAGGCTTAAAATTTTAAAATTTTCTGCTATAACATCGCCACAAATCGTATAAAATTGCGTTTTTTTTTTTTTTTTTTTTTTTTTTTTTTTTTTTTTTTTTTTTTTTAAGGTACAGTATGCAAAAATTTATGCACTTAAACTAGGTTCATATTACAAATGTAAAAGTGCAGTTTAACTTACGGTCTTTGTTACGAAAGATATATTAGTAAATATGAACTTTTTTTTTACTGATAAAAGATAAATTTGAATATTTATGACTGTAAAATTGAGATTACGAGCAAAATGCGCCATAATTTGTTTTTCTCCTACTAAAGTAACCGTCAAGAAATGTAGCCCAGATCTGGTCTAATTTAAATTTTCAACTTCATTTACTTTGAGGGGAGCGGAGGGGGGGGGGCAAACAATGTTCACATTTGGTTGAGAAAAAATGAATCTCCCACTGGAGGAAAATCCTACACAAGCTACTAGTTGAGTTATTTAAAGTTCAGTTCACTACGAACAAAAATTATTTTTGCACTTTCTCTAACGACAGGGGTCCGCTCCGAATTTTAATTCATGAAATGGGTCCGCTGCTTAAAAAGTTTGGGAAGCCCTGTGTTAATGTAATATGATAGAAAATAATATAAAAATTGGTTCTAAGAAATTGGATAAATTTTTGAAATTATTTCGGGAAAATTAGGAAAATGGAAAAAAAACGTTCATAAATGAATTACTATTTCTGAAATCAGAATTGTGTGTGTAAAAGAAAGGAAAAAATAGTGATGGTGAAATTGGTAGTATTAAGAACACTACTCTACTCATCGTTTTACATGAATTCAATAAAACAAAAAGTACTTGCAATTCGCTACTAAACATCTGGATATAATTTTTTTTTTTTCTTTTTTTTTTTTGAGAGAGAGAGAGCGAGTGAGAGAGAAAGAGTTTAATTGTTTCATATCCCTCTCTAGCTTTTATTTCTACTTTTTTTCTTCTTCTTCTTCTTCCTTAAATATTTTCCTACTAATATATTTTTGAGAAAGATTTCCTTAACCACGTTTTTTTTAATCCACCGAAATGCCGCCGTTCCCTCCCCTCCCCCCTCCTGGCTGCTGCGCCCCTTAAAGAGCCACTTCCGCCAACCCCTAGGTACGCCATTAGCTATAAAAACCACTTATCTTTCTTCACCTTCGCTACGCCACTGATTGTGACAACATCGCGACAAAGACAACACAATGACTTGAATTATACCACATAAATAATCTCTCATTTCTAAAGAGATCTCACATCCGTTCAGAATAAAAGGCATAAAGCCCGTTTGGTAATAACCATTACTATTCTGGCTCTCTGAAACTCAACTCTGTATACATCTGGTTAAATATAAACGGTCATTCGATTTATTTAATCAGACAGTGCTGCAATTTTTAATCGATTTTGAATCTTGCGTTGAATGATATAAAATCAATTTCGCTCTCAGAGCAAGAAAGGCCTGTTGGATTCCTCAATGACGAACAGTAACATAGCAGAAATATTCTGTGGAGTCAATAAAATTATTTATTCTTGCACAAGAACTAATAATTCAAATATTAAATTAAAAAAATGTTAAATGAAAAGAACACTCTCGATGAGTTGCCTTTTAAAGAGTAATATCAGGGACGATCCGAACTAAAAATTTTGGGAGGGAGGAAATTATCAATTTGCGGAATGAAGCTCCAATTTTACCGAACGATAAAATATACAAATGCACACATGTCGTACATGAATAACTTTTAACGAGAAAATACATTAGGCATCTTTTAAAAAAAAATTTTTTAAATTAAAAAGAACAAATAATCTCAATGTTGCAATGTTGTCTTCAAATTGCTGAATCTTCAGTAAATTTTCCGAATAAGGATATTTTAGGGAGGTCACAGTGACCTCCCATCGGAGAGCTCCTGAATAAAATAACTCCTCAAAAATCAACGTCGCGGACCACATATTGCCCGTAGGCCGTAGGTTGGGCAAATGATTAACCTGGGAACCATACGATTGGTGAAAATTGGAAAACGTTCAAATGATTCCTAATCGAAGAAACATCTCGAGACCTATTTTTCGCGCAAAAATTATGTGCCCTCGTCCGCCCATTGTCGAGATGTCTTAGAATCTTACGAAATTTTAAGAAAAGCTCTAAATTTAATGATTTGGCATAAAATTTATCTGACTATTTCACAGTCTGCATGTTTTGTTTATGTCTAAAAAGAATTGTGTGCAGCCGAGAGAGTTGGGCATAAAGAAAGTCGATTCCGAGGGACAGGTGCCATTTGTGGAAGCAAAAAACAAAACGAATAGGGTCCTATCGCAACTAATGACTGCGAAAAACATAATTTGAATTCAAGATTACAAATGTATTTTTCCCCCATCACTTGTAAGCTGCTCTGCATCTGACAGTCTCTTTTTTTGCTTGCATGTAGCGTGTCAGTTACCACTATAAATTCCTTTCCTGTATGATTCTCGCTTGTGATCGTCCCATTTAGTTCCCTTTAGAATTCAGCTACACATTTTCCGATCAACCTGTGCGAGCATTATATTGGAGATTCGCCACCGCATACTGTCTCATTTCCTTAGGTAAAACCTTCCGCGTATTTACGCATGCGTCAGGTTTTCTCTGATCTTACCAAAATAGGGGTATCAGATTCGATAACGAAAAGGGGAAGAATAATAAAAATCACTTTGAACTGTATCAAACAACGTGGAACGATGCTAATTTTCAATACGTAGTTAAGTTGAATATGTCAAAAGGATGTAGCAAAAAATACAAGTTTTAAATTGAAAACTTCGGGAAGTTCCCACTCACAACCCATCACCCCTTTTTTAAGTGGAATGGTTTGCGAGTGCTAGGCGCGGTCTTCATGGATGGACAGTATTACGTTAGACAAAATAACTCTTCGCGCTGATGCAGACTTCGAATATGTGCATGTCTTTTTTCATACATGTGTCTTCATAAGTTTAATTCTAATTTTTGCCCTATATAGGTTGCTAAGAAGCTCGTGAAGTCGTATGTAGCAGACATGGAAAAGAAACTCAAGAAACACGATTCAAAAGAGCTAAAGCTCCAGCCTCCAAGAAGTGTGACCACATAAGAGATGCATGCGAAATTCCGACAGTCCGGGTATGGCATCTAGAGAATGCAGTTTCGTCGTTGTTTTGGATCTCAGTAGCCTGGAATTGACATTAACAGTGCTGGAAAGAGATGTCATTTCAGTAAAGTCAAAATCACCAATAAACTATAGCAGCTAAAATTAATATAGCACACTTGCGAGAGTCCACAAACAATGGTGCGGTTCCACTAGAAAATAAAGATACAAGCTTAGGTAACAACCCGTATTTTACCGCCCTTAAGCCAGCGCTAAGGCATAATACTGTCGGCCCCGCTTAAATGAATACTGTCGGTTCCAAGAAATGTTATTCGATTAAGCGGGGATTTTTATCATTACGTCTATGGCATGGGAAATATTCCGTTCAAGGATAATTTATTCGTATAAGCGGAGTATTCGTTTATCCGTTACCAGATTAAGCGGAGCCGACAGAACTGCTGGCAAAGTTGTGATATCCAGAGATTGCACTTTCGTCTTTGTTATGGACTTATCTGACTAGATAACCACACCTCTAGCGTAATAATGAAAAAAAAAAAGCTGAAATAGGTAGCAGCAGGGGCCGATTAAGATATCACGGGGCCCTAGGCCAAATACTTTTTTGGGGCCCCCTGTACTGAGGCTTTACAATTTTAGGCATAGGATAAAACAAATTTAGGCATTGACTACAGTAATTTTAGCCATTTGGGGGCCCCTAAATTGTGGGGGCCCTAGGCTGCGGCCTAGTTGGCTTATTCAGTGATCAGGCCCTGGGTAGCAGTCGAAAGATCCTATTGAAATTTTTTTGACGCAAAATATATTTTCCCCTGTTATCAAGATACGTTTGATTTGCTCTCTCAGGCCTTTAAGAATGATTGCTTTTCATACTCTCAGATCAAAAAGTGGCTCAAGTCGTTCATGGAAAGTCAGGAAGAAGAGACTCACGAAGATCGCTCTGTACGCCCATCAACATCGCCAACGGACGACAATCACTCTCCACGACCACGACTATTCCAAAAATCTGGCCAAAAGATTCTTTGAAAGGATCCCCACGGTTGGAAACCCACTTCATACACTCCCAGGGTCCCTAGGGCCACGCCCTAGGTACTCGGAAGTTTCGCCGTACTTTAGATTACGTTCTAATGTCACTCGCGTGTGAGATTTGCTGAGCAAGGAACGTCGAAGGAACGTTCATTTGATGTCAGAACAATTAAATTGACCAAAACAAATGTTCATCGAATCAGGGGTGCCCACACGGGGGGATTATGGCGCAAGTTGCGCCGTCAAAATTTTTGGGGGGGGGGGGATTTTTTTAAACTGATTTATTTATTTATTTAAATTATTTATTAATTTATTTTTTCAATTTAAATTATTTATTAATTTATTTTTTCAATTTAAATTATTTATTAATTTATTTTTTCAATTTAAATTATTTACGGATTTTTTTTTTTTTTTTGTTTTGATAAAAATTATTCATTAATTATTTTTTTAATTTAATTTTTTTTTTGTTTTATTTCTTTATTATTTTTTTAAATTAATTAATTTATTTTTTGTGTGCGAGTGTTTGTGCTTGGATTGTCTGGAAGAGAAGAAAAAACCGATTCTATTCTGCGCATAATTCGCACTTTTAAAAAATTAACAATATATAAGAAAATAATAGTTATAATTTAAAAAAATAAATGCATAATATTAAAAATCTGGTATGGACCCCACACTACTTCCTTTTACGTGTAAATTTCTTAGTAGTTGCCTTAAGTGTTAAAAAAAGTGCTTGGAGTGAGCAAGGAAACAATTCACATATTTACTCCCCTAATCTGCCACGAAACAGTGCAGAAAATATTTTACAATGGTTAATTTTCTAAATATTGCTGATTTTAATATCATTCAGTGAATTTTTCGCAAAATATCGCCAATAGCGCCAAGTTGAACCCAAATTCAAAAAATAATTTTTTCGCCAAATTCGTCAAACACTAGGCGACCGAAAGCTTGGCGACATATAACCAAGTGGTCGCGCCAATTCCTATCACTTGAGTCTGCATTGAAATTAACACTGATTTACCCCAAAAAAGGGGTAAAACATCCCCTTGGGAACATTCAAATGCAACCACAAGGAGAGGTGCACAACTAGACTATCCTCAGAGCCTACATACCAAGCTAGAAGCTACTACGGCATATAGTTTTTGAGTTATGCGACCCACATACATACGCACATACGTACATACAGACGTCACAAGAAAACTCGTCGTAATTAACTCGGGGGTGGTTGAAAAGGATTTTTCGGCTGCTTATATGTTGGTATTGGTAGGTACATATGCACCTGCTGACAGGTCGAAAAAACTACGGAACATTCATAAGGGGGTGAGCAAAATCAAAATTTAGACTCAAATTTGAGTGATTTTTTTTTTTCGCGATCACAATACTTCCTTTAAGGGAAGTAAAAGGAAGTAAAAATAAATAAATAACATAAATAAGAGGGGCAAAAATAAAAAAAAAATTGCACAAGAGGGTTGTGAAAAATTCGGGGGGGGGGGATTTTCGCCACTGAGCTTGGGGGGATGGGCACCCCCGCATCGAATTGTTTCAAATCCGGTCGTAGTGGAGACTCCACCATGACAACGTGCCAAGCCACACACCTCCTACGTTCTCAATTCCTATCTGACCCGGATTGGTGTTTTAACGATGCCGTTGTCCCCCTATGGCCCCGAAAGACACGACTTCTTGTTCCCAAGGGTAAAAAGGGAGGTAAAAGAAAATCACCTGTACATACACGCTGGAAAACATTCGAAAAACATTGACGAGAAGTCGTAACAGCATTCCTGAAAACGAATTCCAAAGTGCCCACGATGCATGGAAAACACGTTGGTAAAGGCATATAGACGCAAGAGACTATTTTGAACAGTATTAAGTTATATTATACATGTTTGATTGATAAATCTTTTTTTTTTTTTTTTTTCTGAGAAAAGGCATATCTGTACCTCAGAACCAGAACGACTCAGTCCAAAAATGACGATTTTCACTTTATTACTGCACTAGCAAAAATACCCGGCGTTGCCTGGGTCAGTAATAATATTGAGAAACAATTTATACTCACCTTTGGGTTTTTTCCTGAACTAAAAGAACACAAAACGCACCGCTTTGACGATTTTTAAAATGTCGCAAAATTTGCCGGTAACTGTTTGGGATACCTAGGATAATTTTGCTCCCTTCCCTACTTTATGAAAATACATCATGTATTACTATATCACTAATGTTTGTCACAGAGAAATAGTCATCAAATGTTGAGATACAATTGCTGACCATAAAATGACGCAAAAAGTTTTTGCCTAAATTTTTTTCGAAAAAAATGGGAACTTTGAAAT
>JAXGGA010020688.1:0-17856 GCA_038373865.1 Uloborus plumipes | reverse complement strand
AAAAGCTGTAGACGAAAAATTAAAATGACAATTTTGCTGCGCGTGTTTAAGTTCTCTTCTTCAATTTTTTTCCTTTCTCTCTCTCTCTTTTTTTCTTCATAATTACTATATAGTGTTCCAAATAAAAGCACGAGCGAATGCAAATACAAATATAGAAAATCAAAAGAGCAGACAGAAGGTTTTAGCTCCATTGTTGATTTCAAGATTAGATTAGTTAAAAATTAACTCATCTAGTTCAGCTTAAAACGCAAAAATAATCCATTAAAAATGCTCCATTTAATACATTTAATCAAAAGCAAGCATCCAATTCCATTTTCCTTATATAGTTTAAAACAAAATTATTTACAGCAAAAATGTCAAAAATGTCTGTCTCCTTTCTGTAACACTTATTGAGGATTTCCCTCCCCGTCCCTCAACCCATCCACATTTTCGCATACTGCAAAGATTGAAACATCAAGGGTTTAGGAATCTAAGCATCCCTGATAATCGTACATAGGAACCATATATCTCTGTCACGAAAATACCCAAAGCATAAGTGGACAAATTGTCTACGTCAGCGTTATGCATCTTTATGCTTGTGAGTGAAATACATCATACTGCATTTTTCCCCCAACACGGCATCTTCCCCCAATTTACCCTATACACATAAAAGGTTGAAACATGAGTTCACATTCAGGGCCGGAGCCAGGGATGGGCAAGGGGAGGCGCTGTCTGCCCTGAGAAATGTTTCGCCTCCCTTAAGCAAATATTTAAAATAAACCTTAGCTATATTAGATTAAGATGAAACAGGGTATTTCCCTGAGAAAATAAATAAAACAAAAGCAGTTCGATTATACAGATAAACTTCGGTTTAATCTTTACTAATATACTAGCAGTACCCGCACGGCGATGCCCGTGCAAAAAATGTAAAGAAAGTCAACTGAATAAATTTAAATTCACTCCACCCTCTTAAGTAAAATTATTATATTCTTTAATTCAAATGTGCACCACGACCTTTTAAAATATATTGATGACACTTTTAATGCCATTTCAGTTTGTAGTGTTCAATGCGAGGATTATTTTAGTTTTAAAGACTTTTTTCTTCTTTTCGTGTGTGTGTGACGAACTTATTTATTTTTAGCGAAATTTTTACGTTTCAATGGAACTTTTGACACAACTGTAGAGCCAAGATTTTCGAAAACTCTCAATGACCACAGCAATATTCCCCTTGAAATTTAATATCTCCCCAAAAACAACAGTGTTGTAAAAAAATCCCCCGCCAAGAAAACCTTAAATACTCAGCCTTAAAAAGTTATGATATCGAGTTTTCCCGCCAAGTTTGTGCCAAACTACAACTAACCTGTATGTATAGTTCTTTTAAATTGTTTTCAGTTTTGCCAGGCGGGAAGCTTTGTCTTGTGAGGTGGTTGCTTAATGAGTAAAAACTTCCCGCCTGGTAGGACTGAAAACAATTTAAAAGAACTATACATACAGGTTAGTTGTAGTTTGGCACAAACTTGGCGGGAAAACTCGATATCATAACTTTTTAAGGCTGAGTATTTAAGGTTTTCTTGGCGGGGCATTTTTTTACAACACTGTTGTTTTTGGGGAGATATCACATGTTTTTGCATTAATATTATTTCTTTGCCTGTTTTTTTTTCTCTTCAAAATTTACTTTGCATGTGTTTTTTTCCCTTCAACATTTTTCTTGGCGGTCAGACATCTGTGGTTTTCTTGGCGGCATGCATTTGGTGCAAAAGTTCAAGGATCTTCTTCAGTCTGGGATAAATTTGAAATCAATCACAATGTACCACCCGAACCGACGCAAAACAAAGCTAGTTGCTAACAATACTACGATTAAATTAAAAGTTAAAAAAAAAAAACCCCCAACCCTTACTGCCGATCTCATATTAAAATGAACTAAATTGAAGATCCCATTTAAAAGCCCTATGAAATAAAATCAATTACAAATATTTTATTTGTTAACAAATAGAAACTGGCAACAGATAAAATTATAAATCATTGAGTTTTCTTTCCTCGTGGCCCAACAATGAAAACATAAACGCTCAGATGTTGAACAGAGCTGGTAGATAGAAATCGGACCAATTTTAAGCATTAATAACTCCGGGGTGCGATGACCCGGGGGGTAAATTTTGGGAAAATGTCCTCAATGTCTCATCGAGAATATTCATACCAAAAATCAACACTAAAGACCCCCGGGGAGAAAAGATACGGAAAATAAAAGCGAGGGGGAGGGGGTGGGGGGGTCGAAAAACCCCCTATGCCGAGCTTTGGGACAAAATAAATGTGGGTGCAAAAGCAGAGCTCAATCCGAGTTACCGTTTAGTCTGGACCCCTGTCAAACAATTTTTAAAAAGTGCGAAAAATAGCGATTTTATAACATATATCACCCCTCCCCCTGAGGGTCCTGGATGTTTTGCTTTAGTATGTGCCGTCAGGGGCCGCTGGAGATTGAGTATACCAAAAATGAACTCTAAGGATCTTTATGGGGCTGAGATACAGAGGGGTGAAAACCCCGGTTTGGTTACTCGCGTAAACAGTCCTAGTCGCTCTTTTACATTTTTATTGGCGACGGAAATTTCTTGGCGGCTTGTATTTGGTTTTCTTGGCGGGGCGGGACGCTCCCGCGTCCCGTGATAATTCACCGATTTAACCGTAATTTCAATGTAAAATTGGTCGCCAAATCTAAATTTATTAACATAGGGAACCGATTGTATCAGGTAGATCAGCCACAGCCATTCTTCCATGATTTTAATGTGAACATTAAAAGGAAAGAAATATAATGTCTTTCGTACCATCTCTTTGAAGTGATTACAATCTAACAGTGACCCTCAAATAATCAAGATTTCACTGGCCGGGAACCTCCTCTGAAGAAAAATTATTATATTCTTTAGTTCAAATGCGCTCCACAACCTTTTAAATTCCACTTAAAGTCATGTTAAAGTTTAAATCAATTCGCCAAATAAATATAAGAGACAGAAAGTTAAGTAAGTAACAGGAGATATTAATTAATCAAATTGAATAAATTTTCAAGGCTTAAATCTATACGCAAATTTAAACCACAAAGTAACTTCAGGGACAAAAGAGCAGCTGATCAGGAAAATGGCTCTAGTGTTTCAGTTCTGCGTAGAGTTAGGCCTTGAAAATTGACTAAATTTGATTAATTAATATCTCCTGTCCTAATTAACGGACAGAAACGTGCTAAAACTTTTCTTTTTCAGAAAAAAAAACCCTTTCCAACGATATATAATGTTTTGGGGTGGGGCGAGGTTTTCCCCCCTCAATTATGGCGGATACACCAAAAATGAGACTAATTAATTAATTTAAAAATAACTAATTCGAAATTAAAAATTTGGGCTTCGAGGTGCACGAGGGCGGGGTACGTTCGAATTTTTGAGCCAAGTTTCAGGTCTGTGGGTGCTGCGGGGGCTTCTGGCCAGCGGTTACAAACATACAGACAAACGAACACCGTCATCTTTATATATATAGATAAAGCTGTAGAGTTTGTTTGTTTGTTTGTTTGTTTGAACGCGCTAATCTCAGGAACTACTGGTTCGATTTGAAAAATTCTTTTTGTGTTGAATAGTCCATTTATCCAGAAAGACTTTAGGCTATAGTTTGAAAAGATTCGATTAGCGATTCGTTTTTTATTCGAATTCAAGGCAAATTTTCACGTAAATCGCCGAATACTGGGGTTAAAAATTACTTGCACATATTAATGTTATATATCGTTGGAAGCAGAAAAATTTTGTCCGTCCTATGCAGTTTGTTCCGATTCTTTAACTTAAACACAGCACAAGTTATTTAATTTTTAACTCTTTAAAGCCGGCTCCGGCCGATACCGGCTTTGTAGCTTAGAGCCGAGGCCGGCCGAATCCGGCCCACTTAAGAGAACATAGGGGTGGTTGGTAGCAAAAGACCCCTGCTGTGAGACCCCCTACGGATGACTCTTTCTTCTCTCCGCTGGCCTCGGAGCAAGTGATAGCAACAATTGAATGGAAAGATAGCTGCTAATGACTGCAGATCGTGTGGTTTCCTCAAAAAAAAAGAGAGAAAACGAATTCATTGCAATAAAATTGCGTTTGGTTTGAATTACCGGCACTTTTAATTTCACAAATTTTTATACCATGTTTTTTAAACAAACATTATTCTGGTTTTTTATAAATTTATGCGTAATGTATACTGATTTAAAATAACGCAAAACAGCTTGAATAAAGCACAAATAATTGCATACATATGCTTCAGAGTTGAAACAAACCTTGAATCATGCGTATTGAATTACTTGCACTATTTTGCATCCATTAACTTTATTTTCTTAATTTTATTTTTGGTATTTAAAAGTACCTACTCATTTCTTTCCAGTTATAGAATATCAAAAGCAACGCGCGATGCAAATCTGACCAACGAAAGCATCTAAGCACATCTGCTGAGATCTTTAACAGGTCGAATTTGCTATAAAATGGATAGCAAAAAATTATTGTAAAAACCAACGGATTTATGAACAGAAAAGTATTCCATAAGTGTTTCATTTAGAAAGACACGCAAATAGTGATGTGCTTAGAAGTGTTGTAAAAAATGGGAGACAGTGTGAGTGATTAAAAAATGTTCTGAAATGCGTGACTAAAAACTTTAAGCGTAAACCACTGTGTTGAACTAAATACTTCTCAGAACAATAACTGCTCCGTAAACTTCGTAAAAAAAACTGTGCTTCAATGTGTTCAAAAATTTTGGGGCAAGTGTTCGAGTTCAAAAAATGTTCGAAAATTATTTTAAGATTTTCTGTGTATACAGGGCTCGATTAACTTCTGTAGGTAGGAGAAGCTCAGCCTCATATTGAGGCCCCTGCTTTTTGAGAGGAGGGGAGGTGGGACATTTCTATACTCTTGAGATATTGAAACAAGTCGTGCTAAGGATACAGATATTATTTCTGAAAGCAGTACATGCAGAATTCAGATTAAAACCTGTCCCCTCCCCCACTAATATGACGAATTTTCATACATTACACATGGTTGCAACAATTCCATGATTAGATTACGTTTATTATTTATCAGAATTAACAAAACTTAATAAAAGCTCATTGTAAAAAAGTATTGCCAAATCCCACATTAAAATGTTTTTAAAACCTACTGTTTCAAATTTTTAGTAACGACTCAGTACAAAAAAATGATAAAATCTGTTGCCTTTCAAATCGAGGAGTAAACAGGGCAATCAGGATTTGTTGTGAAGCGAAAAAATCAATTTCAACTACAAGTGCAAGTATACTCATTTTATTACTTTAAAATTTAGTTCGAAGAAATCCCCCCCCCAGAAAAAAAATAAAATAAAATAAAACTTTAACTTGGGCGTTTTGAAAATTTTGGAAACATACCCTTCTATGGCTATCGTCACTAACCGTCTAACGAAGGAAATTTTTAATATCTGCAATTTTCAAGCATTTTTTTTTAAATACGCTTTTATTAGTTTTACATGTGGGTTTGTTTGTCAGTATGTATGCAACTCTAAATAAAAGATAAAATTCACGTTCTTTACAAATGTAAATATAAAAACTGAAGGCTAAACTGTATCATATGCTGATGTATTATTAGTGTTTCAGTTGTTGGTATGTAACTCTGAATAAAAGAAAAAGTTCACGTTCTTAGCAAATTTAAAAGTAGTATATTTAATACTATTATTAACTCTAAAGGCTAAAATATGTTTCATTTTGATGTATAAGTGCATGTTAGTTTGATTAACTCCAAAAGTGTATTTTTTTAGTTTTTTTAAACTATAATTTACTTTTTTTTTTTTTTCGCGTTGAAAAAAAAAAGATTCGAATAATGCCACTATATGTTTAAAATATATATTTTTAAAAAGTGCTATTTTTTCCCTTACTCATTCATTGCTTCTCACTTGCGCGTAAAACTTAAATTTATCTTCCGTTATCCTCGATATTTTTTTCTATGTCATTAATAAATGCTTTATAGTTAATTTCTTATGCTAAAGAATAAAAGTTATTGGTTACGCTCAAACTTCTTTGTCAGTAACAATTGTGGAAAAATTCTCAAAAATTAAAGTTGATTTTAAAGTTAAGCGTCTTGTTGCGTCGGCTGAATATGATATCCAAAAAAACAAACTCATTAACTATGGGCGTGGAAGTAAGTGCACGTGCTGTGTGAGACCACCTCAAAGATGTCTTTCTTCTGGACCGAAGCGCCTTCGCCTTTTTTGGACAACTGACAGTGATGTACGATTCCCTGTGGCAACGCAACTACAAGGATTGATGGGTGATAATAATTAGTGAAGATGCCCGCTTTTCGGGAAGACAGGGAAATCAGGAAGCTTGGACATTCATTCCTGCTTTTTCAACCACGCGAGTCGTTTTATGTATCTCCTAGCCAAATGTATCACTAAAGATTTGCTCTTGATAGTTGATTTTATTCTTTAGTTCAGATTTTGTATTGGTAAACAAAAATATTAGTTATGTCTAAACGTCGCAGACAGCTGACGCAACAAGAAATTAATGCAATTTTATTTGCATCTGGTTCCGAAAGCGAGTTATCCAGTGAAGATGATGGCTGGCCAAAAGAGCAAAATGCAAACTGCTCTTTTATTGCTGACCCAGATTCAGGAGAAGACATCGGTTTCAACGAAGATCATGATGTTGAATACAATGAAAATTTGGCAGAAAAAGAAAATGTTTCTCCCAAAGAAAATTGTATATACGACGAAGAAATTAAAAAAGCTAGTTTTTCAGATTTCAACCTTACATGGACTGATAAAATTGATAACTCTTTGATCAGAGTAAAATCTGAAGAGTGTAAAGGGGGACCAATACACGATCTTCCTGTCGGGTCCCCTGCAGAATCCTACTTCAAGCTTCTCTTTACGGAAGATATGTGTGAGGAGATTTTGCAGAACACCAATAAATATGCGGATTGCTTTTCTTTCTCTTCATTTGTGATGGTCGACCAATATTTTGAAATAGTCAATGGCTCCATTACTGCCCATGCTTCTTGTGCAATGTACATTGCTTCTTTTAAATTCATTTTTTTCAGTGAGGCTGGACAAAATATTTTGGGAGACAAAAGAAAAGAGCGATATATCCGAATGAGCGATATAACGAGGCGCGATATAACGAGGGGCTACTGTATTGTAAATTGTGTATCATTTTATCAAACATGTTGTGAAGTAACCAACGTGCAAACTATGCAAAGAAAAAAAAACTTGCCTTTGAGGAGAGAAATATAACATTGCGCTGCTCAAAAATTTCTTAGTTCCGTTTTATATGTGGCTAGAGTTAGAGTCATTGTCATTTACCCTCGCTCGAACCCCGACTACCTTTGCTCTATTCCCGGCATATAGTTAATGAAAAGATCCTATAATTTCTTTGTGGTATATGCCAATCCTAAGGTGGGACAATGAAAAGTGGGAATTTGTCCTTGACAATTTTGTTTAATACAAAATCTATGCTTAGTAAGTAAGAAAATTTACTAGTTATATATATTAACAAAAATTTTTACTTACTGTAATAAAACATCTTGAGGTATCAATAATTAACTTCGTGTGTTAACTGCACAAAGTTGATTTTAGGGTTTTCTAGTCCGATTTTATTCAAACATTACTATTGTGACAGAGATATGTATATATTATCCCCAATAATGCCGAATCTCCCATTTTGGGACCATACTATATCTCTTGACTACAGGCCCGTCATTTCAACTTTTTTCAGGGGGGGGGGGCAAAAGGGGCAAACACAATGTAATTTCATCGGAAAACAGCAAAAAACGCGCCCACTTTTTTGCAAATACATTGATTTCTCAAAGTCAGAGAGGGACAATTGACCCCCTCCCTGCCCCAAATGACGATCCTGCTTGACTAAATAAATATTTGAAAAAAAATAAGCTACATATGATTTAAGATGTGTAATGCTCATTGAAACATACAAAAATTAAAATATTCTCAATGTGGTTCATACAGAATGGTGTGGTTCAATGTAAAATATATAAAAATGTATATAACATGCGCTATATGTTTGTAATGTAACAATCCTTAAAAATAAGATCGGAAAGTTATGACTGCATGACAAGAGCCAAATTAAAACGTCTTTAACAAAAAATATGACTGTGAATGCTTTTAGTTTTATTACTGTAATGTAGCAAACTTCAAAACTTGTTTTAATTCTTTTCTCAATTCACGAAATTACTCAATAAAGACAATATTTCTTGCCTTTAGCAACGCAACTCGCGTTTTGCTCTTGAAAATTAATATACACTCCTCAGTAAAATTTAAAGTCTTTAGAGTATTTTATAAATCATGTCGTAAAGCATTTGTCCGACTGAAAAATGTATTCTAAAATTGTGTTTCTGCATATTTTGCTTTTACTTTTAGCACTAATTTAGAATTAATTGTTTATAAAAGAAAAATGTGTATATTTTTTTCAATATGAAGATTGCTGTCAGTAATCATGAGATTGCAAAATTGTATCGAAGCAAGAAAACTTTCATTTAGATATAATAAGTTTAATTTCACCTTTTAGGTTTTTATAATATGTTACATTAAAAAAAGTTTCTGTATTTTTTTATCTTGCATTTTCAAGCGAAAAAGTCAAGCAACGTTGTTGTGATATTTACTTATCATCTTAAGCTTATTAATTTAACAAGCTATACGCTGGAGCATTTCAAGTCTAAAATGTATTTTAATTATTTCATTTTGAAAAATCTTTCTGCCTTTAATGTACTTTAATTCTTTATTTGAAGGGCCAGGGGGAAAAAAAGATGAAAGTCACTTTTTCGTCAATTTTGATATTAGCGCTATCTAGGGGCTATGAAGGACTAGTATCATCTGGTTGAACAACAAGGGGGGGGGGGGAGATGAGAAGCGCGACCGAAATGTGCATGAAAACTCGAAAAAACTACGTAAGGAGTTACGAGGAAATCAAATCTGTTGTTCTTCGTTTTTCTCGAAATCGCATTTTCGGTCACTTTCATCTCCCCCCCCCCTATCCTATTTTAAAATAATTTTCAAACGTTCTTGGTTTCAAGCAGGATTTTGTTTTTAGTTTACAACTGCTTTTATTAAATTCAAGAACAGTACTATGGGACTGGCGAGGCTATTAATCAAATTTACACTTCCAAATTACACAACTTAACATGGCGCTGTTACGCAAGTTTAAATAAAAAATTTGTTTTGTATTGTAAGCAAACAACGTTTTATGCAAAAAGTTGTTTCCCTTATCCTTGATAGTGCAACAACCCATGCATTTTTTTGTTTTCAAACAATTTTGAGGTGGATTCATCCAATGACGAATACAAACAATCCTGAGGTGCACTATATCCTATTTCTATTTTACATATTTATTCTAAGAATACAGTCAGTATGAATTGCTTTCGGTAATTTTCAATTGCCATTTCGTTATTATAAAGGAACAGAAGAATCGAAGAATTTAGCCCTAAGAAATAGAAAGAAAAGATAAGGATAACGTTATGCTTTTGCCTTATCGAATGCTCAATGCTGAAACACCTTTGAAAAGTTGAGTTTATCCTTTGCTCAGTTACAACAAAACAGAAAATAATAATAATGAGTTTTATAAATATTTTCATTTTTTCAGTCATTTAACTAAATAATAAAATGGTTGTCAATAAATCTACTGATTGGTTGTACTAATTAAAGCATTTAAAACGGAATTGCATTTTGATATTCGCTTTCGCACGCGTGATGATCAATGATTTGCATTTCGCATCATCAAATACAATGTACTTAAGAGCAGGGGCGGCATTTCAACATTTCGTTTGAGGGGGCGAGTTTGTTAAATATGAAGCACCTCAGTACTCATCCTAAAATACATATTAGTTAAAAGAAAGATTTCTTAAATTGGATTTAATATTAAGAAAAATTGGAGTTATTAAAGCAATTTAAATTTTTATGACCAAACTTTAAAATTATTTTGTTATTAGTTATCAAAAATGTTGTGATTCGAAATTAGTTTTTAACTTATAGTCAAGTTTTAATCTGCAATGTTTGTAGGCAAGAAGATTTTTTTTCATCGATTTCCAGTGTCTTGTGCTATTTTACAAACAACGAAAGTTGAAAATCCTTTCTTGTCCGGTTATACTTGTTTCAGAGCATTTTTTGCAGATTCCTCTGTTATGAGAAATAGTCTTGAGAATATGTTTATGGATGAGTTTTATCAATATTTGTTGAAAATTGACAATCTTTTTTAGTTCCTTTTTGATCGTTGATTTGTGTAAAACATAAGTTGAATTTACCCGTATTTTAACATTCTGCGAAAAATATTTGGGGGTGCGATCGCCCCCTCTTGCCCCTCTTATTTGCCGCCCCTGCTTAAGAGTAGTAATTTAAACACAGGAGTTAAAAATATGGCAAAATCAGCATTTTCTATTTCTTAGTAGCGACTTTAATTATAAAACATAATAAACAATTGTTAGAAAGGGTTGGCTTTCAAACAGTAAATCACTGTTATTCTGTACTCTTCGTGACACAAAAAAATTGAATTAAAACACAACATGAATAATAAATAAGTTTTTCTGCGGATATTTACACAAATAGCTCCGGAATATTCACTAAACTTCCTTTGATCCCCCCCCCCCCCCCAAGTCATAAATGGTAAAGTTTATAGTTAAAAGAAGAAACAATTTTTTAAATAGTCATTGTTTTTTAGATCATGATTTTACTTTTATTTGTCCAAGAATTTTTGCATTTATTTTTTACATTGTAAATTATCTCGACACAGATAGGAAGTAAAATGAGCATTCATATTATTCCAAATTTTTGTGACTACCTCCCGAGAAAGAAAAATTACTACATTTGTAATCGAAGCAAATAAAAATTTACGTAAACAAGTATCTTCGTTTATCTTTCATGTAAATCCGATTAATAAATGGCATTCTAAACTAAAAGAATAATATTTCCAGATTCCGAATTTTTTTTCTTTTTTTCAAACTATTCCTCTCAGAGCTGATGGGACACTTTTATGGGCCAATATAAGGGAAATAAATGAGGGATAATCAACCAAACTTGATGAGACGGCTTGTAAAAGCGGAGCTCTCGGGAGTGTCCACTCGCCCGAAGCACATAAGCGTTAAGGTGACAGCTTCACCACGCCTACTGTAATTAGTGTTTAGAATACGAGCAGCGGTGATCAACGGGGGGTCAAGACTTGGACGATTCCACTTTCCAAATCACTCAATGGAAAAACTCAGGACTTACGGTAGAAAAATTTTCCTCCCTTCTCGGTCCTAAAGAGTTAAACTTGCCTTTTGCAAGGCTTCACCCGATTTCTTGCAATACTCGGTTCATTAAAACCATCAATAAAAAATAAACTAATTATTCCACAGTTTTGATTTTTACGCCATTGGATAGAACGATATTTTTAACCCCAGAATTGATTCGACTTTCAGTCGAAGAACCAAGCTTTTATCTCCACTAGAAAAAAAGTTACAAGCGTTTGAACTTTGAGTTCGAAAACCTTTTTCCTGATCAAACTATTAACGTTTTATTGCGTTGCTATGGCGACATCTTTTAAATTCATTGTTGGTGTCCATTTCTTCATTCCGTTTCTTAAAAGCATTTCATTTTACGGCGTTTCAACAAGGCAAATAATGCGATCGTCCGTGTTTCACTTGAATTCCTGCCTACTTAGGCAGGGATTCAAGTGAAACAGCACTGCGATCGCTTCAAATTGCAATCGCTACTGGAAGTGAATTACATTATCATCAACTTAAATTGGCATGACGTCACTACGGGTGGAGCCAATAAGAGCTCACAAGCACTCAGCGATCTCCTCTTATTCGCCAAGTAGGCTGTGACGTTTTATCTAGCTCGCTTTTCATAGGCAAACGTCACGCTGACGTCACGATGTTTTTATCAAGAAACGTTCTAATGTAATTCATTTCCAGTAGCGATTGTAATTTGCGATGGCCTGTTTCACTTGAATCCCTGCCTTAATGACTTATATTTTTTTTTCTGGTACCATTTTGAAAATGTGTTTCAAATTAAATTGTAATTCATGTTTTTAGCAGGGATTTTTTTTGGCTGCGATCTAAATATTAAAACAACTTTTTTGTTTGGAATTTTGCAATTAATGTTACAGGAAGAGAGCGGTTTGGAAATATTTGTTTTTGGTAGGGAATTGTATTTGTTTATTAGGGAGAGTGTTAAATATGTGCTACTTGACATTGTTTTTATTCCTGAGGAAGCATGTGCAAATAATGCGATTGACTTTTTTTTATGCGGGAAAGGTTTTTAGTGAGCCGCTTTAGCGGGGAATAGTTTTTTCAAACCGGTTTCGCTGAAACTTTCCTCCCTCCTTTAAATGCGAGCCGCCTTGGTGGCGAGTAATTTGTTTTAAGTTTCCTTACTATTTTAAAGGCGAGTCGCCTTGGCGGCGAGTAGTTTTCTGAAACTTTCCTCGCTACTTTAAAGGCGAGCTGCCTTGGCGGTTATATATCATTATATACCGCCTTGACGGCGAGTAGTTTATTTAAATTTTCATCACTACTTTAAAGCCCGTGCAACGCCGGGCCCCACAGCTAGTAATAAATAAATGAACATACCTACATAAATAAATAAATATGCCACCTTCAGACATAATTTCTAATTTTGGTAGCAAACCACATTGTGATAATCACAGCTGCTCAGGTCAATGGAGAAAATTACATGATCAGTTGAAATACGTTTTAAATACAAAACAAAAGTTTAAAAATGCAGTGAGAAAATTTTTAAATATTTTAATGTTATAAATAGTCATACTATAGCAGTTCTACGTGTTAGAATGATATTTTAAGTCAAATAAAGTGAAAAAAGAAATTATCTTTATAAAGTACTATACCGATCTAAAATTTTCAAAACATTTTACTAAGGCCAAAAACGTAATATCAGGCAGCAAAGTTTAAAATTATCCTATGGAAAACCGAAGCACTCAAATGGTTTTAGAAAAGAAAAGCTGGTGCAGGGTTTTCTCAACATTTTAAACAATAGCAAAGTAATTGATAACAATAGCATAATTAAAGCAATAAAAGAAGATAAGGACGTACCTAAAAAGAGGAGAGAGGGGGAGATCTCCGATTCCTGGCCCTTCAATTTTACCTAACCACGGAAGCCCATATGTGCATTTTTGAAACTTTAATTTTGAAAGGAATTCTGTGGGAAGCTTCCCGAACCCCATCTGTCCTCTATTGTCATAGCCTATAATCACGTATTGCGGACTTTCATTTCGAAAAGTTTACAAGAGAGTACACCCACTCAAACGCTCTAGAAATAACTACTCCCTCTCATTGAGTATGTCGAAAATTTCGTTTATCAGATTTCAATTTGGAAAAAATCTGGAGATTCCACAAACCTTCCCATTCTCCTAAAATCATAAAAGCTCGTCTAAAACTTCGTTTTTAGCCTACTTTCCCGTTAAAAATAAAAGAAAGACGAAAAAAGTATTGAAAGTAGCTTTATGCAACTAAAAAATATCGCCGTCCAAAAAATATAGCCAAGTTAAAAAATATCGCCAAGTCCAAAAAATATCGCCAAGTTAAAAAAAATAAAAAGGCAAAATGAATATCGAAAAATTAGAAATTTGAAAGTAGGGTATTGAGATGGGGAATTTGTGTGTCGGTCGGTCGGTCTGTCTGTCCCCTCTAATAATTTTTGAATGATCATTCCGATTTGGGCAACCTTTTTTTTTTGGAAAGATCTCGGCGAGTACAGCTCATTCTCATATTTGATTTTTCGATTTGAACAATTTTTGGTGCAACTTTGAACCGTTCAAACAACCTGTCCAGCAATGCTAACTTTTGAGTGAACAGTCCGATTTGAACAAACTTTTTTCTGTTCGAAAGATCTTCTCAAGGATACTTTATTCCCGTATTTACATTTCCGATTTGAACAAGTTTTCGTTCAACATTGAACCGCTCAAGCAAGCTGTCACCCCAATAACTTTTGAGTGAACAGTCCGATTTAAATAAACTTTTTTTTTTGTTCGAAGGATCTCAGCAAGGATACTTCATTACCGTGTTTAAATTTTCAATTTGAACATTTTTTTGTTCAACATTGAACCGTTCAAGCAACCTTTCCCCACCTAATAACTTCTGAGTGAACCATCCGAATGGAATAAACATTTTTTTGTTTGAAAGATCTCGGAGAGGCTCATTCCCATATTTCGCTTTTTGATTTGAACCATTTTTCGTTCAATATTGAACCGTTCAGAAAAAAAAATAACATTAGCGCCTACGGGGAATTTAAGTTGAATGTTGATCCTGAACTTAAAGTCGGATTTCCTTCAGACTAACTTTGTAAGAAAATGGTTTTGATAAATAATGTTTGTAAAGTACTTTTCTGAATAATCTTCTGTGAGGACTCTGATTCCGACTCCGACTCCGCAAACATGGCGGAAATGCGGGCTCAGAAAAAAAAAATGACTGACTGTGCAGACGATTTTTTGTTTATTTATTCATTTGTTTTATTTTATTCATTATGGCTGCGTTCAGAGTATTCGCCCGGGCAGCCCGGGCGTTTTAGCAGTGACGTCATAAATAACTTCCCGGGACGAGCCCGGAAAGTTGTGGTCTGGACAGCACTTGTGCCATTCGGGAAGAAACAACATGGCGGACACAACAGCAGAGTAACGCGCCGGTCAATGCAGAAACAATCTTGCATTTGCTCCTATAGTCCAGGCTAGTGTCCATTGAAATGTCATCAAACCTAAAATTTTTACATATATGACATTTTTTGGTGGTTTCTATATGAATTTGACCTGCTGATTCCGAATTCGTTGAGTGCCAGACGCTAAACCTTGAGCATTTTTGTCAAAATGGCGAAATCCAATATGGCTGCTGTAAAAGGTACGAAGCAAATTAATGGAATCGTGCGTGCAATGAAACATTTTATACACTTAAAAATGATTGTACTCTTTAGTCAAAATGTAATTCTATTGAAAATTAATATTTATGAAAAGTATACGAATAAAAAAATTACTAAAATGGTAAAATTCGAGATGTCAGCCTAAAAAGTTGTAAGGTTTGATTTTCATGTATAAATCATTTTTTAAACCGTAATTTACATGAAAATAAAATGTTTTAACTAAGATAAATGTTTAAAATGATATACAAGGAGCATAAAAAATGTGATTAAGCCTAACAATAACACTAAAAATATTTAGAAACATTCCAAACTTAAGTTTCGGGATTTTGCCGGTTTAATCTAATTTCCTGCAAGAAACAAGTTTCTTTTGCGAAAAAGTTTCCCATAAGTTGCATGAATGCGAACTTCTCACTGGTATAAAACATATTTTTAGCTACCAGTTGGAAGGTATATCTAACGTGTTTGTTTAGTGTTTCGCCTTCAGCTGGATTATGGATTGTCCAGATTGATTTCACCCACGTATGGGTTTGTGCAATCTCTCGATATTGTAGTTTTGGAGGAATTGCAAAACAAATAAGCGGCTTACTTATTCGCTTGCAATTTTTGCCTTAGCAGTGGCCATATTTGTTAAACTGTTCTAGGAGCTTTCCTTGTAAGCCAGAGAGGTGCGGAACTGTTACCATCAACCTATCTAAGAGTTTTTGGGAAGTTTCCAATTTCTTGCAGTAAAGTGACTTACTGTCTGATATTTGTTTCGCGAGACCTCCGTCGAATCTGCGCACGCGCCAAGTCTCTGCTGACTTTTTCGAAATAGGGGGGAAATGCAACGAGGAAGTAGCAAGCGAACAAAAGCTGAAGGCATCGGGAAGTGCGCATCCTAAACCTATCTCCCCTTTTTCAAATGGAAGCGTTCGTGGCTGCCAGGCGCGCAATACGCAAACAGACTGTTCTTTAATTTGGAAGGTTTCTAAATTCTTTCGGAATACTACTGACTTTAGCTAAGTAGTGAGTCATAATCACATCAGCTTCTTCATGATAAACAAAAGCTTGTTGAATTCCAACACCAATCTAATCGGAAAAGAATCGGTACCAGTAACAATTACACATTGAACTGGGGATCGAACACAGTCGGCCACAACAAACTTAATTACTTGCGTCTTATTTGGTACTACTTTCAGTACGATGTCTCTTTTAGAAAATGGTGATTTTTCATTAAGTTGAAAAACACAATAGACATTCAATACACCGCCAACTCTGCCATTTCGATCCATGGACTGCAGTTGCGCGCTTATTGTGCGCTCATCAGCATGGAATACGAAAGTAGCCGAGTTGGAGGCAAAAATCCTCTTATAGAGCAGAGAGAGCGAAAAAAAAACTGGTAGCTAATATGAAATTAGAATACCAGCGAGCGACCGCACATGGGAACGGTACAACTCGTAAATTTTAACGCAGAGCTCGGGTATAAAGCAGTGAGTAACCGCCTCTAAGCAAGGGCTAATGCAGAAACATGCAATACACCGCCAACTCGACCATTTCGAGATTGCACATACCCTTACTTGGGTGAAGTCAATCTGGACAATCCATTATCGAGCTGAAGGCGAAACATTAAACAAACACGTTGGATATACCTTCCAACTGGTAGCTAAAAATACATTTCATACCAATGAGAAGTTCGCATTCATGCAACTTGTATCAATATGGGAAACTTTTTCGCAAAAGAAACTTGTTTCTTGCAGGAAATTGGTTTAGACCGGCAAAATCCCGAAACTTAAGTTTGGAATGTTTCTAAATATTTTTACAGTGTTATTTTTAGGCTAAATCACATTTTTTATGCTTCTTGTATTATCATTTTAAACATTTATCTTTGTTAAAACATTTTATTTTCATGTAAATTACGGTTTAAAAAATGATTTATACCTGAAAATCAAACCTTACAACTTTTTAGGCTGACATCTCGAATTTTACCATTTTAGTAAGTTTTTTATTCATATACTTTTCATAAATATTAATTTTCAATAGAATTACATTTTGACTAAAGAGTACAATCATTTTTAAGTGTACAAAATGCTTCATTGCACGCATGTTTCCATTAATTTGCTTCATACCTTTTACAGCAGCCATATTGGATTTCGCCATTTTGACAAAAATGCTCAAGGTTTAGCGTCTGGCACTCAACGGATTCGGAATCAGCAGGTCAAATTCATATAGAAACCACCAAAAAATGTCATATATGTAAAAATTTTAGGTATATCTCCTTCTAGCCTGGACTACTATATTTTGGTCCAAAATGATACCATTCTTAAATTTGGCGACAATTATTGTTCATCTACCGCCATGGTTGAGCGTGGGATCGAAATGACTTATCGAATTTAATGAGAAATATTTTAAGTGAAGGAATTGCCGATGAAATAGGCCTAACAGTAAGTAAAGAATTTTATCGATCTCGCTTACCTGACAGGATTGTTCCTGCAATAACCGATTCTCAAGGAAATATATCCTTTTAGATTCATCACAGCAAATAGCGTGCGTATTTTTGATTGTGTGTGTATTTTCCAGATTTTGTTTTAGGCAGGGATTCAAGTGAAACGGGCTATCGCAAACTGCAATCGCTACTGGAAATGAATTACATTAGAACGTTTCTTGATACTGGAAATGAATTACATTAGAACGTTCATCATGACGTTTGCCTATGAAAAACGAGCTAGATAAAACGTCACAGCCTACTTGGCGAATAAGAGGAGATGGCCGACTGCTTGTGAGCTCTTATTGGCTCCGCTCGTAGTGACGTCAGTGCCAAGTTAAGCTGATGATAATGTAATTCACTTCCAGTAGCGATTGCATTCGAAGCGATCGCAGTGCTGTTTCACTTGAATCCCTGCCTAAGGCAGGGATTAGGGCTAGGATCGGCCTGATGGGAGGTCATTGTGACCTTCCAAAATGTCCTTACTCCAAAAATTTGGACTGATTTATCCGGAAAATTTTCAGACAATATTGCAACTTTGATATTCT
>JAXGGA010020687.1:0-17858 GCA_038373865.1 Uloborus plumipes | reverse complement strand
AGAACCTTTTTGGGAATTTCCCTGGTGTTACAAAAAATAAAATCCATAGAAAAAAAGTATCCGTCGATTTGTCCATTATTAATGGTCTGGCTTACGAGTGCTTCCTGTTTAGCCGCTGGTTGAACTGAAATCTTTGTAATTCGAGCATAAAATGTCTTATTTTTCCTATTTTTTTTTAATGACGCAACTCAAAATTTTGAAGAAGGAAAAAAAAAGTAGCAATTACCAGTTTAAAGTCCAAATTTATTGCCTGTTCTTACCACAAAACCCGTGAAAAGTCAAGGAACATCACTAGTGTGTGATGGCGTATAAACAATGCAATCAAGAGTGGGACATTATTAAAATTTCGTAATTCAAAAGAATGATGTTCAAATTTTGAGTGTTTACTACGAATTTAGTATACAGAAACCACTCAATTAGTAAATCATACAAGTTTGAAACGTATTGTAGCATGAGGATAAATCCATTAAGAATAGTGTTGAGTAAAAACCTTCGTTTTCCCTTTTCCTGCCTCAGTTGTGTCATCAAAGTCAATCAAAAGACACTAGGGCTACGACATCGGTGTCGATGTTTTGGAAACATCGATGTTTTTATAAGAACATCGATGTTTGAGGGTCGATGTTTTGGGTTCGATGTTGTTTTCGATGTCGATGTTTTATATCCCAGCAAAGAAAGTCAAAGAAAAATATACGATAAGCATACTTATTAAAAAGCTTTAATTTTTTCATTCAAAAGTTGCAATATTAACCTCATTGGGGGGAAAAATCTATAATTATCAATATTTTGTCTTTGATGTTTCTAAAACATCTCAAATTCACATTCGCTTGTTTTTTTTTGTTTTTTTTAATGTTTTTAATTATTGCTGTTTCGCGTTCAGTGTCTTTTTTTCTTCTTCTTCCGATGTCCTTTTATACATTTCAACAAAAAATAATATAAATATGCGATAAAAAAATTCATCTTTCTTTACAGGGTTGCCACAGGATACTTAAATGCTACTTTTTGCTACTTTTTTGGACACAAGGCGACTTTAGCTACTTTTTTATGCAAAAACAGGCCAAAAAGCTGCTTTTTTTCACTGAATCTGCTTTTTTAGAGACTTTTCCCCCTGACGTAAGTTTTCTTTTGAAACACCTGGAGATTTTCTTTCACCCATGGTTTTAAATAATTTCCATTTCAAGAATAAAACCTTGACGTTATGGGCTGCACTGATCCACTGCCTCCAATCAACAAGTTGGGCGTGGCTTAAGTGATGCGAAAACAAAAGTCAATCTTGTATGAAACTAATTTGTATTCTTCGTACATTACTGATATCTACACTTTTCTAGAAGCTGAAACCTTATACATTGCGATGCAAAAGAGTAGACAAAATGCAAATTTATAAATAAAAAGAAAACTATTCAGCGAAATGCTTTCAAATTTCTGCTGCAGGTAGACAATATTGTCCCAAATACGTGTGTGGAGTGTTTAAAAAAATAACCGAAACAAAAATTGGAAATTACAAAAAACATTTTTTTTTTTTTTTTTTTTTGCTGTTCCAAAAGTTTAGGTAAAAGTCAGATTTTATGCAACTTGAAAGGTAGTTGTTAGAGGAAAGGTGGGACTTTTTGCTTCGACTTTACTTTAAGGTGAAGAGATTGCTGAATGAATAATCAAACTTCCATATCTCTGTAGTTCTCGTGTAAAGAAGAAGAGAAAGTTTGGAAGCCGAAATTTGGAAATGAATCCACTTTGCTGATTTTTCGTCTTTTAAATTGGCCCTAGTATGATAGTACATTGTTTTATACTTTGTAGAGAACAAATTCAGACATGTGTATTGATCAAAAAGGCCAAGAAAAATTATATTTCTTAAGGATGAAGGAATTGTAAAAACGGCTCAAACTGGCGATTTGCCCCTTAATCCTACAAAACTTCTACTTGGGTCAAAAACAGCACGTGACAGCTAAGTAGATAAACAACTGAATCAGATGCCGCCCCCCCCCCCCATCCCCCCCCAAAAAAAAAAGAATTGTGCTTGAGCCTCTTCGGAAACAGTGTCCCAAATAATCCAGATTTTAATGGTAAAAGCAGCACAGCTTATGCTCATCATATCTTTTCTCTAGTCAAGCTAATAGAATTATAATCCATCTAAGCCACCCAAATTTTAATAATTTTCATCAGAGAAAGTAACATTCATTTTTAGTCACATTTAGTCTCTTGGTAATAGTGAAGTAGAGGGGGTTTTCAATGTCCAGGATAGCTCTATCGGAAGATAAATCTTTGATGTCGGAACGTGTATTGAATGACAGGCTTATTATAAGATGCTCTGAAGCGCTATTCTACAGTTGCACAATTCCAAATTGATAAGGAACTTTTAAATTTAGCTTATGGTGCATGCAAATCATACCAGTTCTACCTTGAAGACCAGAAGAAAGAGAAGGAAGAGCAATTGTGAGATTAGAAAACAAAAATGAAGAAAAGTTGAAACAAAGAAAAATAGAAAAAGAAAAGCTGTCAAGTTTAAAGGGATCTGTTAATAAGTTAGAAGTAAAAGTCAAATTAGTAAATAGAGAGAGAAAGGAAACTCAAAAATCAGCTGATGTACTTTTTAAACAGGCAAACCAGAGGCTAAAATCATCTATTGAAGCAAAAGACATTGAAAGTATTAGAATAGCTCAGCAGTATAAAGTTGAGGAATAGGGAAAGAGAGTATGAAGATGAAGAAAATAAATTAAATTGCTTAGTGAACAAAAAGAAAACTACTTTGATAAAATCATTTTTCTGTAAAAAACCAAAAACATATATTTTCGGAGCAATTTTTCTGTATTTATATGAGTATATTATTATTTTTTCTTTTGAATGGCAGCAGTCTTGTAAAGTAAGCAACCTCAATTGTACTCTTTTGTTGTTTTTTTTCCTCATTTGTACCTTTAATCTGATGCATTAGTTCAAAATATGTCTATTTTCGGAACTTGTTTTAAAGCATTACTCATGATTCAGTTTAGCTTGTCACATGTTTCTATTCAGCTTCTTTGCACCTTTTTTTTTTTTTTTTTTCGTGGCTACTTTTTTGCAACTTTTTTTTATTTTGAAGGCAACTTTTTTGCAACTTTTTTAGTATTTTTAGGCGACTTTTGCTACTTTTTTGTAACATTTTTCCTGTGGCAACCCTGCTTTAACCACGAGATTTACAGTCAATGATTTTTAAACATCGTTATTTTGCATTTGATATTTTTTTCGATGATGTTTTACATTTCAGCAACAAAAATGTTTTAGAAAAATATGTGACAAAAATTTTCACGTGTTATTAACAGTTGCAGTATTTTTCTCGTTGAAGAAAGTTCTCTTAACTGTTATCGTTATCTTAAGGTTGATGTTTTTTCAGGAGACAAAAGATGTATCTAATTGAGTGATATAAAGAGGTGCTTGTAATGGGGAGTAATTGAATAACAACTGTACATTAAAATGTGTAAGAAATTAAAGAAAAAAGATCGATGTTTTGAAACATTGATGTTTTTTGGTCGATGTATAAATACCATTGATGTCCTTATTTTCAAACATCGATGTTGTGCCTTCTATGTCGCACCCCTAATAAGAAGTGTTATCTTTTTCAGGATTCTCAAAAAAAAAAAAGTAATCTGTAAGAAATTGACCAAATTCACTGCATAATTCCATTGCATCTTAAATAATTTTCATTGTTGAAAGATTTCTACAATCTGCTTACGTTCATTTCTCCAGCAATCCACTTCTTTTTGATGTTAAGTAATAAATCTATATCTGGATCTGGGGGATCTTATCGATTTCAAGGCCCTGGGCACGTGCCCAGAGTGCACATTAGGGAAAGAGGGGCCTTACAATGGGGCATGTATAAAGGTCGAGACTAGCGGTCGCCACTCGCCAGTGGTGACTAAAAATTATTTTCTGGCGACTACAAAGTGTTATGTTGGTCGCCAAAATGGCGACCTACTTTTTATCTGAACGAAAATACAACTTGTCGATGCATCGTGCTGATTATGAAAAGAAAATGGCCAGTAGCATTGTCATTGGCGGTCATTGTTAACTTGGAGAGAAAATCGAGCCATCTGCGTAACAAAACATCTAAACACATAATTTCAATCAAGAAATTGCAATGAAACTTTATTGGAGAAATGGTCAAGGATGACCAAATTTATAATTAATCAGCACATTAAATTAAATGTTTTTTTTTAACTGCAAGTATGTCGGTGCGTTAAGTTTTTGTTTTATTTGCATAATGTCTTATTATTGTTAATTAAAAAACAATAGTTTTCTTTTTCAGAAAAGGTTTGCAAGTTTTCTTTTTTTTTTACATTTTCTTTTATATATAGTAATTTGGTTAAGTTATATGCAAGTGAATAGTGTAATATTACTATATGCAGAATGAAGTGAAGTGGAATTGCAGTTCTGGAGCTTGGTTCAAAGTGGCCACCAACAGTGCCAAAGTGGCCACTAACTTTTTTAGGTTTACTAGCCACGATCAAATTTTTTTACTTAAGCTTTAGGCATGTGCCACAATTGTCCCAGTTCTTTCTGTCAGCGCTTATTCTGATACCTGAATGCCACTTGCAAGCAAGCATTCAAAAAAAAAAAAAAAAAAGCTCGGCATTCTATTTCAACCTTTCAAGTTCATGTCTGTGAATGTCATAAATCACAATGCGGATGGAAAGCAAAATACCCATAATGAGTGACATTGAAAAAAACATGTCCCAGCGCTAACTTCAGCACTTATTCTGACTACACATAATAAAAGACTGAACTGTGCAAGAACGCTCAACTCCTTTTCCCTATTCAATATTTTTTCCTCCTAATGTTCTGTCACGAATATTTACGCACGGATAATTATCCTCATTCAAAGCAAATAAATGAAATTCAGTTTTTTTTTTCTGGGTATTGTTCAAAAAACGAAGCCGTTAATGATGGGAAATTGTATGGGAAATAAAAGGTAATCATTCATTCTGGGCAGTCTAATAATGATGAGAAGTCAGCCATTCATGATAATGAAAAGTTGTTCAATGAATTCATACATGTTGTGGTTATTGTCAAGATAAATGACTTCAGTTAACACTGCATAAAAATACAATCTAACGCCTCGAAACAGTAAAAAGATTTGCATAGGCCTAAATGTAACTAATCATTGTCGGTTGCAACTGCAATGCATCGACCTCGGTTGAAACAATTTAAGGAGTAAACTGTTAAAGAGTCAAAAAGAGTTTTTGTTGATTTTTTTCAATAACTAATTATTTTACATGCAGTTTGAGTTTCATAAGGTACCAGTTTTGGGTATAAACAAACGAAAACCTCGAATTGTAAGATATGGAGCCCTAATCAATCTAACGGCAATTTGAGGGATACTGTAATTTCCAGCAAAACTTCAGAATTTACCGCCTATTATCTGTAACAATGCATCGACCTCAAATGGAATCAACCTAGCAGAATTAAAGATTTTTCTTGAAATAGAAAACAAAACAAAATTAGTAAAAACCAAAAAGCAACGTCTAAAAGCACAAATAGATCAAGTTAAAATTGGCAAACATGAGCTTTTCTTGCTTGGCACTGAAGAAGGAGGCTTTATGCCTTTGAAACATGTTTGCCAATTTTAACTTGACCTATTTGTGCTTTTAGACGTTGCTTTTTGGTTTTTACTCATTTGCGCACAAAGTGGTTTTTAAAACAAAATTACTTTTCTTTCTAATTTTTTCAATATTTTTTCTTTCCACTTTTGTCAGAAATTATATATGACACCAGCTTGGAACAGCTAGTAGCAGCGCTTGACATAACATGACGTAACAAATGTTATTTAGTTTATGACAATAAAATAGTTTGTTGGTTAAAAAATGAAAGATTCGAACTTAAAACATTCCTCAAAACATCCGTCTAAAGCCACAATAGTACAGCACTAAGTAACACGAGAAGTATAACCAGTTATTTAGCGAATATTTACAGGGTCTTTTTTTCCCTATAAAAACTCTAAGCCTTCCATTTTTCTTTGCTTGAGTTTGGCGACATTAAAAATAAAAATTTGCAGTCGCCACTAGCTTCGTAGCAACTAAAAATATTATATTATTCTCCATCCTATAGCCACTCTTCCTTCCCTTTCCCCCTGTAGTAAAATTTATCTTAATGGCCTCATTAAGTAAGTATATTGATTTAAGTATTAGACTTCATTAAAAGATACATTTTATGTTAATAGATGTAACTAAAATGTAGCATCATTTTCCAGCCTGTCGCCACTTTCCCTACTCCCCTCCCACTGTGATATAAAATAATGTTAATGGATATATTAGGAACACTAACCCTATTCTATTTATTTATTTTTGTGTTTTAGGAGCAACTTGAAAGCAAAATCGTGCTTAGATACTTTTTTTTAATTAGAAAATAAACATGGTAACTAGAAAAAAAAGGAGTGACGAGTAATCAATTTGCTGCTACTCGCCACTGGCTACCAAAAAAATTCTCTATCTTGATCAGTGAACTTACACCTTGGGTTTTGAAGCTAAAATTGAGCTTCGCCTCGAAATGAACAGTTCAGTACTGACGGAAGTTTTACGACCTCTCTGTACTCGAGTTAAAAAGGTGGTGAGGCATCTGAACTTTCAAAACTGCCTCTAAGTGAACACAATAAGCTACCGATTATCCGCGAAATAGGATGTCACGGTAACCGCGAATAAGCAAACAGTAAGTAAAATAGGATATTTATGAATGCAATAGTTTAAAAAAGTCAATAAAAAAACACATATAGTTAAATTATTGCTAAAAATGACAACATTGAATGGAAAAAATATCTTTAAAAGCTAAAAACGACCAATAACGCACTTTCTCTCTCTCTCTCTTTTTTTTTTGCATTCAGTAAGGGCCCTGCTCCACATCCGCGGAAAACGCGACCGAAACCTAAAATCCGGGTACTTTCCATAGGAACACCATTTAATCCATTTTACGTTTCTGCTTTACGCTCGCGTTTTCCGCTGATGTGGAGCAGCACCCTTAATCATCACCGTAAAGAAAACAAAAGTGTGAAAGACCCGCGAATAATCCGACAGCCGATAATCGGCTGTTCAATGTACAGTACACCCCCGATTATCCGCGGAATTGGTTGGCACGGGTATCACGGATAAAGAAAATCGCGGATAATCCGATAAAAGCATAAAATAGGGGGTAAAGAAGATAAAAAACGTCTTTTGCTTAAAAATAATTGCATCCCACTTAAAACGTGATATGTACAAACAGTGACGATAGGTACAGCATACAGAATTATTTGTATTTGAGGTTCTCAAGCATATAAAATCAATAAAAAGTGGCACTTAAGAAATGTTTAGAAAAAACAAAATTAAATTCGTAATTTTTCGAAAAAATCAGTTGATTGGGTTTGTTTCTTTCCCGAGGCCATCACGGATAATCCGCTCCGCGGATAATCTAGAGTTTACTGTGTTAAGATTCGATTATTTTTCGGATTGAAATTATGGAGACAAAAAGAAAAAAATTCCCCCCATTTACGTAAAAATATTCAACTCATTTATTAGATACTAGACGCAGAACAAGCGCAACATATCCTGTTGCGTCTACGGACACATAATGAATTTTAAAAGCGGAAGTAATGCTCAAAGACAATACAATGCTTACAGACCAAGTTATAGACAATGCACCATCTCTATAAAATCTCAAAAAGGAATTATGTTAAGCCGACGAGTATGTTTCCAGTTCAGTGTGCTGATCTTGTACAACAAGAACAGCTTTAACAGACTCTTCTTTCAAAAATTGCTGACCTACAAGTGTAAATCTGACCATTTTCATGACGTATTTGAGGAAAGACAAAAAAGCCGAATTTTTCTGCCCGCATAGAACAATGGATCTTTGATTCGGAAGTCGGAGATATGTTCTTCAAAGAGCATACTTAACAGAGCAAGGCTAATATGAGGAAATTCGGCTGAACGGCTAAAATACGGTTGCAGACTTTTTTTTTTTTTTTTGAAAGACAAGGAGAACTTTTTAAAGTGGAGAAGAATGCAATATTAAACCTATTGAAATACAAAATCTTACAAATGATAAATACAATGGTTATCTTTTAAAGAGCCGGATCTACAAAAAAAAAAAAAAAAAAAGTTTTTGTTCACAGTGACAAGAAAAATTATTATAAATAATAGGGTAGACCGACCGACCAGTAGGTATACACTCCGCAGTCAATGAACACGACTTATTTATTTATTTTATTTTATTTATATTATTTATTTATTTATTTATTTATTTTATTTATTTATTTATTTAATTAATTAATTTATTTATTTATTTTTGAAAATAAGTTTTTAAAACAATTTTCTTAGCTGAACTGGCCTGTAGAAACTTCCTTTTACAAAGTTCCAAAACGACCGAAAAACTACTTTTAAAAAACGACTACGAAACCCATCTCAATTCAGTGACATTTTCCTGTTCCAATTACCTGCAACATTGCCTATGTCGGAAGTCAACTTTCCAGAGGAGCACTATACTGCCGTGCTAAGGGCAAAAAAAGTCGTAGCTGCACTTTTAAACAAAATTGAGTTATTGCCACCATGTGGTTCTTTGCAACTAGTTTTACCTAAATGTAATGCTTTATGGTCATTTGAAAGCGAGAAATATTTTTAAAAACATTCTAGAAAAGTTTCATCTTCATCAAGTACATGGAGGCTTAAAACTCGAAACAGCAATATCTCAGTTTGAGATCGTCTGCAGACCACTTTTACGCTTAACAGGGCAGTATAGAAGAGTAAAAAATACGAAAACGATTCACAGAAAAGAAAAAACGGTTGGAAGAAAACTCTGTACCTCAGAGCCAGACTAACGTTGCGGCCATTTCCGTTACTTTTCAGGAGAGTTCGAAAATGTTTATCTGATGTAAACAAAAAATTGGAACTCGCGTTCTTCTAACACTGCTAGATAAATGTGAAGGAATTTCCTTAGAATAACGTTCTCATTGGCCGATGTGGAATACAGTTCTACATACAACGAAGTAATTAGGTGAAAATCGCTATTTTTGGACTTACGCTAGTCTGGCTCCTAAGGAACAGAGCTGTGGAATGAGAAAACGAAAAAAGGCGAGACAAGTAAAAAGTTACTGAACGTAAATAAATACTATCACGAAACAAAACTTCGAAATTCCCCTGTTACATGCATAAATTGCAATACTCAAGAGTGCATCAATCCACGGGTTTATCAGCACATCACCACCCACACGATCCCTCTATGATAGCATTTAACATCCACCCAACATTTGAATCGGAAATATTTGATCATATATTTTTATCACTTTTCGCGAGCGAGGAATAAAGTGACTTATCCATATCCTCGGGATCATTTGCAATTCTATGAGAATTATTTATCTTCGCTCATGGATCAGTAGCAGTTACGACAGCCGATGAAACTGGAATCTGATAATAAAGAGGAAGCGGAGTATGTCTCGTAAAGCCATCAGGCAGCTACTTGAAGATCAATTTTTAGAACTTCAGCACATGTGGGCAAGGAACCAAAAACGTGCTGCGTGAACTTCAACTGTCTGAGTCCATGCCAGAGCCGCAGTTGTTTGTTTTCTTCCGAAATTAAACTGTTTCAGAGTTCAACTGTTCAGTTCAACTGTTTCAGAATTCAACTGTTTTCTACAGTTGAATTTCGTTAATTCGAACACGCATTAAACGAACTCCGATCCCCGGCTCATAGTTTGTAGAAGTGGTGCCCAATCATTTTTAATTTACATTGAATTGGTTTCCGCGAGCTAGAACACATGTTAAGTTTCAAAATATTTAAAACTTTTTGAATGACTTAGGAATATATGGAGAAGGAAAGAACATTAAAAAGTAACAATATTTACTATCGTTAATTCATGCTTCTTTTACTAAATGTATCTATTTTTCAGAAACCCATTTCTGAATATGTCCAAGTTCATAACATGGTCAAAAATCGCGTTTTTCGCTCAGTAGTTTAAAACAAAACGAGAAAAACGGAGCCGCTTCGCAGGCCGGATTTGGCCCGCGGGCCGTAGGTTGGGCACCACTGGTTTGAAGTATATTGTTTGTCGGATAAGAAGAACTGATTGCAAAGGTCCCTTGGAGTTCGCGTTGACGAGGTTCGACTGTATTGAGAAAGTGATCAGTAAGAAAGATGTTGAAAGAGCTCCAGTGTAGCTTAAAGATCAAGATTAGAGGTCGCTACTCGTCACATAGTGACTAAGTAAAGAAAGGTAGCGGCGAAATACATTGTATCATTCGCCCAACCCAGTGCCCAGTCCAACTACTGTTTGATTTCTTAGGTAAAACCTTCCGCGTATTTAAAATGCTTCAGGTCTTCTCTGATCTTACCAAATAGGGGTGATAGGTAAGATAACAATAAGGGGAAGAATAATAACAAGAAGTTCTGTCAAGAACTAAACGAGCCTACTTTCCCGTACATCGACATCGGCATTCTAGCATCTGATCATTATTCTCTTGATCATCTGAGACTAAACATTATGTCAAACATACCTTTTTAGCACTTAAAGCTGATTTCTAAAAGCAAAATATACCCCTCTCATCAGATGAAATAGAGACATAAAAAGTAAATAAATGAATAAATGAAGTTTTGTCGCACCTTTTAAAGAATGTAACTGTTACAGTTCTTCCGTAGAAAAATTCCTCAATCGTTTTCAAAAAAAAAAAAAAATTAAAAGTACAAAGTACATCAAAACACATTTTATCAAAGAAAGGAAAAAAAAACTCGTCCGTCGATAAAATGTCTCGATTTTCACTTTTAATCCGTTGCCAGTTGTTAAATATAAATAAAGAATAAAATGCTCTCGTGAATGAAACACTTTTGTTACAAAAAAAAAATCGTCTGCCAAAAAAAAAAATAATAGTAATAAATAAAATAACACAAATGAATAAATAAACAAAAAATCGTCTGCACAGTCAGTCATTTTTTTTCTGAGTCTGCATTTCCGCCATGTTTGTGGAGTCGGAGTCGGAATCAGAGTCCTCACAGAAGATTATTCAGAAAAGTAGTTTACAAACATTATTTATCAAAACCATTTTTTTTACAAAGTTAGTTTGAAGGAAATCCGACTTTAAGTTCCAGGATCAACATTCAACTTAAATTCCCCGTACGCGCTAATGTTAAATTTTTTTCTGAACGGTTCAATATTGAACGAAAAATAGTTCAAACCAAAAAGCGAAATAAGAGAATGAACCTCTCCGAGATCTTTCAAACAAAAAAAAGTTTATTCCATTCGGATGGTTCACTCAGAAGTTATTAGGTGGGGAAAGGTTGCTTGAACGGTTCAATGTTGAACGAAAAAATGTTCAAATTGAAAATTTAAATACTGTAATGAAGTATCCTTGCTGAGATCCTTCGAACAAAAAAAAGTTTATTTAAATCGGACTGTTCACTCAAAAATTATTAGGGGTGACAGCTTGCTTGAGCGGTTCAATGTTGAACGAAAAATTGTTCAAATCGGAAATGTAAATACGGGAATGAAGTATCCTTGATAAGATCTTTTGAACAAAAAAAAGTTTGTTGAAATCGGATTGTTCACTCAAAAGTTAGCATCGCGGGACAGGTTGTTTGAACGGTTCAAAGTTAAACCAAAAATTGTTCAAATCGAAAAATCAAATATGGGAATAAGTTTTACTCGCCGAAATCTTTCCAACAAAAAAAAGTTTGTTCAAATCGGAATGTTCATTCGAAAGTTATTAGGGGGGGGGGGGGGGGGAGGTTGCTTGAACGGTTCAATGTTGAACCAAAATTGTTCAAATCGAAAAATCAAATATGGGAATGAGTTGTAATCGCCGAGATCTATCCAACAAAAAAAAGTTTGTTCAAATCGGAATGTTCATTCAAAAGTTATTAGGGGGGAAAGGTTGCTTGAACGGTTCAATGTTGAACGAAAAATTGTTCAAATCGGAAATGTAAATACGGGAATGAAGTATCCTTGATAAGATCTTTTGAACAAAAAAAAGTTTGTTGAAATCGGACTGTTCACTCAAAAGTTAGCATCGCGGGACAGGTTGTTTGAACGGCTCAAAGTTGAACCAAAAATTGTTCAAAATGAAAAATCAAATATGGGAATGAGCTGTACGAGATCTTGCCAACAAAAAAAAAGTTTGTCCAAATCGGAATATTCATTCAAAAGTTATTAGGGGGGGGGGACAGACAGACAGACCGACCGACAGACCGACACACAAATTCCCCATCTCAATACCCTACTTTCAAATTTTAAATTTTTCGATATTCATTTTACCTTTTAATTTTTTTAACTTGGCGATATTTTTTGGACTTGGCGATATTTTTTTTAACTTGGCGATATTTTTTAGATGCATTAAGCCAATTTTAATACTTTTTTCGTCTTTCTTTTATTTTTAACGGGAAAGTAGGCTAAAAGCATTTTGAACCGTACCAAACAACGTAGAATGATGCTAATTTCAAATACATAGTTTAGTTGAATATGTCAAAGGATAGCAAACTAAAGTTTTAAATTGAAAATTTTAAGTTCCCACACACAACCGGTCACTCCTTTTTAAGTGGAATTGTTCGCGAGTGCTAGGTGCGGTTTTAAAGGACGGACAGTAGTCTTTGTTATTTTGTTATTATTAATCGTTTTAAGGGTTTTTCTTTTCTTTTTTTTTTTTTTGAGCTCTGTTTATTTATTTATTTTTTCTTCATGAATGAAATTATGAATGAAAATAAACAATTTTAAATTATCAGAAGATATTCCTCTAAATAATGGAAGAGCTTCATGTCTGCATAATTAACACGAAGCGAGCACTACTAACGTTAATACCATTTCTACTTAGTCACATTAATCTTTCTTTATACTAATAGTTTTTAGGTTTCAACAGCAATTCAAAAGCTAATTACTTAAGTTACTCTTTTGATTAAAAAACGTGGCGCCTTGTAAAAAAAAAAAAGTTTGCTTCTACTCACCAGGCCACTAGAAAATTCTCCTAGTCTTGATCTTAAGGCATCAAAGTGTAGTAATAATAAAAAAGGAGCACTATAATAGTACTGTGCAGTGATACAGAAATTATATTCATAGCTTTAAAAATGAAGAGGATAATGATCAGTTATGGAGCGCGATCAGAACGTTATCAATCTTCTTCCAAGAAGCGAATGCTTATCAGGCAACGCGTCAGAAAGAGAAATAACACAAAAAGTGTGATGAACGATACTAACACTTCGCGATTCATTTCCTAAAATTTTCGTATTGCGGGCGCGAAATTTGCTTTAGCTCTAAACTTCGTTATTCTTGAAAAAAAAAACTCTCGATTTTTAGTGATTTCATTAAAGTCAAATCGCGTTTTGACTTATTCAACTAAACTATGTATTTGAAATTAGCATCGTTCTACGTTGTTTGATACGGCTCAAAATGCGTTTTACTATTCTTCCCCTTATTGTTATCTTACCTATCACCACTATTTTGGTAAGATAAGAGGAGACCTGGCGCATGCGTAAATACGCGGAAGGTTTTATAAGAAGATCAGACAGTATTCATATTTCTCAGCATAAAAGCGGTGCAAAGCACTTTTCGCAAGATAAATATCTAGCGACCAATAGTAACTGAAGACTTATATTTTTTTTCTAAGGAATAATTTTCAAAGGGCTTTGAATAATAAGCCATAGTAAAAGCATTTATCAGAAGATCATTCATTTTTCAAGGAACGACACAAATGTAACTGAATTCATAATGACATATGAAAAGAAAAATGAAACTAGTAATATTACTAAATCACGCAATAATGTCATTGTGAATAAGATGTTCGCCAATCGATCTTCAAAATCTGATTAGTCGATCCTTTTGGTTACTTCGTGAACTCTTTGATACAGTTAAAAGATTCCAAAACAATGATTGCGTTTTCATGTCAAGTGCTCTTAAATCTAATGCAAATAAAAGAACATATATCAATCGAAAACGTTTCCCAGCAATAAATGATCCGAAATACCAACTCTTAATACGACGCTTCACATTTACTAGTTTTCATGCTAGATATAGGGGTTATTTTCGTTCCATTTATTACAAGCAGTCTAGAAATGTATTGTCCACGTAAAATGTTTACAACAGAGCTTCCCAAAGTGCTTGATAAGGACTCCTTGGCAGTTTCTGAAGTTTTCAAAGGGTTTGATAAAGCTCGTATTCAATAGCGCACCCGCGGAGGGAGTTAAGGGGCTTAAGCTCCTCCCAGAAGCATTAAGATGTACTCCATGGATTGAAATTTGCCAAGAAATAGATCCCAACTCTCTTTTTAATTTTACCAAAAACGACTGCAGTTTTTTTTTCTTTAGGAATTCAAATTTAAAAACTTTCCGAAGGAGGGCCGCTTAGCCCTGCCTAGGAAACAATGTGCCAGCCACTGCTCTCATTCGAATAATTTAGTATGGAAATTTATAAATAGGTTTTTTGTAACGAGGTAATTTACAGTGTGACTTCAAACTTAATGTATCTTAATTCTCAACTCAATCTTTTCATTCAATTGCATTTGTTATTTCTTAATTATAACTAATTTTAAAACAGTAAAAAAAATAAATTTTTCTTTCAAAATTTATTCATTGAATGTAATTTCTCAATATTGCGTACAGTTTATTTTTATCTATACGTTAAATGTCCTTAAAGATGTATTAAGGAAAAGACAAATCACATCTCTTTTCGATATGACCTCTAATTTAACAGCGAAGCAAATTAGGTAAAACCTGTTTAAATCCACTAAATATGCATTTTGTTTATCAGTTGATTTGCTGCTTATTAGTATCCAGTTGTAGGGTCAGTAAATTGTTCACCTATTCTGGAGCTTATTTACACATGTATCTGTGGGAATAGCTCTAACGGACTCGATCATAACAGCTAATAGCTTCCTTCGTACAAAGTAAATACAGTACACTCCCAATTTTCCGCGGAATTGGGTGGCACGGGTATCGCTGATAACGAAAACAGCGGAAAATCCGAAAAAAGCATAGAATAATAGGTAAAGAAGATAAAAAACGTATTTCGCTTTAAAATAATTGCATTACATTTAAAATGTGATTTGTACAAACAGTGACGATAGGTACAGCATAAAAATTATTTGTATTTGAGGTTCTCAAGTATATAAAATCTATAAAGAAGTGGTACTTACGGCCAAGTAAAATAATTTATTGGATGAAGTACATCGCACCCATGGGTAAGAAACGTTAAGAAAAATCGGATTTTAGACCTGTGCTTTCAAAGAAAAATTTTTACTCTATAAAAACAAAGTTAACTCAGATTTTTTTTCCCCTGAGACTCTAGCGGATAACCGAGACTTTACTGTAAAATAATTAGTTGAAATGTGTGAATATCTTGCATTGGTTGCACGCATTGTTCAGAAAAAACATTTCGATTACATCTTAAAAAGAACACAGCATTCGTTTTTCATCTCAATCATTCTATTGTTTCTTGAATTTAATGCTTTTGTCACCAGTTAAGACAATAATTCCAAGCACGTTGTTGCATTGCGACCAAGAGGAGGATGCGCTTCTATTGAAATAAAATGACATATTTGGCACAGACAGTAAGTAAAGCAGAAATTATCACAAAAGAGCAGCAAATAACTGTCTGAAAATTACCAAGTCGTGAATAAATATGACTTCACCGTAGAGTGATTTTGCATTTGCAACAACGCTTGGGCCTTTTTATTTTCTTTCCTCTTTTTAGATCTTATTTTCGGAATCGCTCAATTCATAGCTATTTTTTACTCGTCTAAGAAAAAAAAATTAATAAGTTATTTTGAATAATCTAGCTTGTAGAATAAGAAAGACATTCAAACGTTAAACCTCATATAAAAAACAAAAATGTAACGGAACAAAATGTAGCAAGTTTTCAAATATGAAAATTATGGCAAAAAATAAATAATGAAATTAATTTTTGAGCTACAATTTCGAAGGGGTACTAATTTTTCCTGACTATATTATTTTAGCTCTTGGTCACTACATAATGCAAGCAAAGAGAAGAAGAGGAAACATTTTATGAACAAGCAAATGACTATCACTGTTAAAGAATAAAAGGCAATTTATGAAAATGAATAACAATAGAATCTTGATAAACCAAAGCGATGTTATCTGGCCCGAACCGAACTGATTTCCGTAACTAAGAATTTCTGAACAAAAGAGGGATGGTGAAAAGGGCTGTGAAGGGAGATTGTTGGAGTTTTAACTCTATTTTTAAAAAAAGTAAATATTTGAAAAATAGCCACTAAATGTGATGTGTTTAATTATTTGCTTACAAACAATGTGCTTAATAAATATCACACAAGCCAAAAAATGCAGTGTAATTTTAATAAAACATGATACCGTAAACTTTTATCGTTATTGTGCTATCAGTATTGCAGCTAATTTTATTTCTTGCTCTAGATTTTAAGCGTGAATGAATAATGAAGAAATTATTACTTAATACAGAAATCCTTTCACATTCGACTTTAAGAGCATTTGAAAACTGGAACTATTTACAGTGTCCAAGAAATTTACTGGTGGGCTATGGGGGGGGGGGTGAGAAATGATAGAAAATGCACAAAAATCTCGGCTCCTAGACCAGGAATTTTTGCCTCCAGTGACTTTAAAGGGATATAGTTTATTTCCCAAAAAACAAAATAAAAAAAAACTGCCATCGGTTAAACAACGTGTCGGTTTGAAAAGTGTCGGATCATTAAGATTCTAATGTATTTAGATATTGCTTTAATTTGCTGCACATTTGCGTCATAGTGGGAAGGGAGAAATAATTAACTTTTATTTTTACAATGTAGTAAGATACAAGTACTTTTATATGTGTGTCATAAACATTTAAAACTTTCATTATGGGTTCGCGCCCTCCAAATCAAAGTTCTGGATCCGTGCCTTGTGCATGTGCATGCCTATAAATAACACTCCTCTATAGCAAGAAAAGAAAACCTAAGTAAGTATTTTCGCAAATGAAACCATGTCCTCAACTTGTATAAGATCAAGCCTATCCAGAAAATACATAAAAACAACGGACAACGAAATGTAGTTTTAGATATCTTTAAAAGGAGATATAATTTGGAGAGAAATCGGTACAGCGTCCGAGGCGACCTGTAAGTAGGTTAAAAGCATGTCCGAACGGGATCGTTTTACAAAATATCTAATTAGGAAAGGTCTCGATCATTTTCAATGTATCTCAAGGATGTTTACATTCCAGGTGACGGCTTTTACTTGAATGATATTGTTGTGTCCTCCGAAAAGTGAACAGTATTACTTTACAAAATATTTAATTCGAAAAAACAATTCATTTTCAACACATCTGTAAGGTATTTAATATTTTCCAAGTATTTTCAAACTTTCCAAGTCACAGTATGCCATGGAAGACTCTTTTCTGTTATTAGTAAAAATGTTCATGTAAGTGTAGGAAGTTTTGAATTGACTCTCTACTCCTTTATTGCGCAAGGGCGAGACGAAAGTTGTGTTACGTTCTACTGCTAACCATATGCAGAAAAGTAAAAATTCTTACTGAATACATTTTGATGAAGTCACCCCCCATCTTCCCTCTTAAGTTTCCCAGCCTACTCCAACGCATATTGTATTTTCAAAATCATGGTTGGCAGAAGTATACTGTTAAAACTACGGGTTGCATGTGGCACCTTTAAGGGGGAAAGTTGTAGCACCAGTGGCACACACTGAAGGGTACCACTTGATTCCCTGGGGCAACCATTGAGTGCCATAAGGTACCCACAGGGTGCTGCTGGTGCTACACCTTTAACCCATTTATACCCAAGTTTTTTTTAACAATTTTTTTCCATTTTTATCTGCTTAAAACACTTACTTGGAATAGTTTACATACATTTTAGGCTTAAAATAGTTCGCCGTTGCCATATTTATTAAGTTATTTAACGTCCTATTTATGGGATATTTTG
>JAXGGA010020686.1:0-17860 GCA_038373865.1 Uloborus plumipes | reverse complement strand
CAAACTGTTACTACTCTAATTTGGTTTTTACTTAGTTTCTCTTTAGATTTTTAAAAAAATAGAATTTTTTTAAAATTTTGTAAATTAGAGCTACTTTTTTGAATAGTTATGGAAAATCCCATGTGATAATATGCTTGTCAGGATCACCAATGACTTTTGTAAATTGTACAATAACTAAATTTGCATGAATGTAATTATCATTTTGTTTTGATGGTCCGTTTGTTGTTTAAATACAAAAATCAGAAAACACCAATATTAAGAAAAACATCTACTCTAATGCATCAATAGTAAAAATATTTTTTTCTAATCAAAAACTTTTATATTTTGAATTTATAGATATTATGTTACAGCTATATTTCAGTGGTAGTATAAAGTATTTCAGTTGCAAGGCTTTTGTATTTTTTTTCTACATTTTTTTTTTCTTTTTTTTTTTTTTTTTTTTTCAGATAGTTTAAGTTCACTGCTATCTAATGAAAGTGCCTCATCTGAAATTGGCAAGATTGCAAGTTCAGAGAATCTCGCATCTCCAATGAGTGTAAGTTTTTTTCAAAGATATTTAAAATGAATTTTAAATCTAAACTTTGATCCTCTCCATTCAACTATACAATATTACTGTTATTTTCTTAATTGGTTGTAATCAATGTTAATAGTGCTGTAGAAATATGAACTTATACTTATTGGTGATAGTGACTGTCAGTTAATGTTGACTGTGGCAATCTATATTATTGCATGTCAATGTCAATAAATTTTACTGTTGAGAAAAATCTAGCTTTAGTTAAGTTAAATGCTAATTTTGAAAATTCTATAAGTATTTTTTTACTAGACTGCAGTAAGTTCTATTGGCTGGATACTAAGCACTCTCCATCTTTCAGATATGTAAATTATTGCTTGAATAAAAAGTTGAAATTTCAATACTCTTAACACACACACTCAAGAAAAAAAAGTGAGAGAGATAGAGAGAAGAAAGGAGTGGTAGTGCCAGCCGCTTATTAAAGTCACGTTCGTCCTGCAAAGATTTGGTTTTACAAAGCGACTGATTTCATAAACTGGATTTTAAAAAGAAGAAAAAAATTTTTAACTTTTCAATATCCGGAAAGAAAAATCAATTACTATATTTATGCATTGTTTTTAAAGTTTCAAAGTACAGTTAACTAAATGGACATATTGCTGTTTAATTCACCAAATTTGAAAGTGAAAACTCAACATTGTTTGAAAGTTTTTAAAAAAGTTTTTCTAATTTTCTACATTGTCTCCTCTTTGCTCTTAAGTGCATTGTATGAAATCAAGTGCTGTTTTCGACATTTATTTATGAGGGCTAATTTGGCACTGCAATTTCTTCGTCTTCTGAGACACTCTTCCGTTTCTTGATGGTACATTACTTTGAAATTCATCATGTCTGTAGCAATTTTCAAAATAATTGTTACTGTTTTTGAATTTAGCATACGCTTTCGCAAAACTTAATTTTATAAAACTGCAGTATTGATTTTATTAAAGGATGGTTTTAACATGTTATGATATTGTAAGAATGCAGTTTCTGCAGATTTGGTTTTATAACCAAGTAATTTCATTAGTGGTGGTCACTGCATTATGAAGTGAAACATTTATTTTAAATATTACATCGTATTATGCAGAGAGGTGCAAGTGATTAAAAAAAGACTTTAAGCAAAATAGGTGCAAAGCTTAATTGGAAAAGGAGCCTTAATGTAATTTCATTCCTGAATCATACTCAATAGTAGTACCTGCGAGAACTAGAACTAATATATTTTGCCACAAAATGTGTCTGTTTTTCATACTTTGGCAATAGGAAACTCACAATTTTGTATTTTGTCACTTAAATACCTTTTGCTTCTAAGAACTGTGTATCTGCTCTTATGCTTTATAAAAATTCAAGTAAAAATAAAATTATTTTGTTTTATAGGAAGAAAAGCCATTTCAGTCTCATTTATCCTCTCCTGTTCATGAATGGACCACAGAACAGGTTGCATTGTGGCTTCAGTCTTTAGGGTTTGATCATCATGTTCCACAGTTTTTGGAGTCTGATATAACCGGCCAAATCTTGCTACAGATTGATAGCTCTCGTCTGAAGGTGCGCATTTTCTAATAATCTTCCAAATATGATTCATATATTTTTGAAATAACACATCGGTTTTATTAAAATGTCACTAAAAAAAAAAAGATGAAATAAACTGGTGAATTTTGAAAATGTCTTACTGCAAAATACGTGAAAAATAAATACTGTATCTAGTTCAATTGAAAATAGACAGATTTTTGTGTTTCATTATATACTAACCTGGTTTTCGTAGGTAGAAATATAATTGCTAATAGTTAATGTCATTCTTGCTATTAAGGTTTTTTTGTAAATACATTTAACATAAACATAAGGTTTTGGCATAGTAAAAAAAAAAAAGGATTCAAATTAATTTCAGAAGAGAAATTCACTAAAGTTATCAAAGGGATCTAGTTGAAGAAAGAGTTATTAAGGCTATTAAATAGACTTGTTTGAAGAGATTTCCATGTAGTTATTAAATTGGTTTGGTTGAAAAGAAATTCAGTAAGGTTAATAAATGGATTTAGTGGGATAGAAATTCGTTAAGGTCTTGAATAGATTTAGTTGAATTTTTAGCTTTCTTTTTTGAGGGGGATGCTTGTTTAAAAATTAATCCATTTTTCATTAGAATATCTAGTTACCTGTAATAGATTGTGCCTAATCTGTAATGGTATAATAGCTTGCTATGAATAGTTAAGTTTAATGGCAGTGAAAAGCATAGTTTCTACAACTGTCAATCTATTTTTGATTAGTATATCTTATTACTTTCAATAGATTGTGCCTAATCTGTGATGGTATAATAGCTTGCTATGAATATAAAAAAGTTTGACAGTGAAAAAAAAGCATAGTTTCTACAACTTTTGAAGGAATTTAAGAATATTTCTATTCTGGCAATATTTGTCTACAGGGTGGTTGGAAAGAAACTTGTCCTGTGTATGTAGTCGTAGCGGTTTATTTGCTGGACCAATCGTACAAAAATTTCAAGTTTGGTTATACGCAAGCATATTTGGTTGTTGGAGATTGGTGATTTTAAACAATGCAGAGCTTATAATTATGGTCACAGTTAAAGAATTTCTTTGAATGACCACAGTCACTTTTCCTTGTGCTATTTAATCATATTGATGCATCAGACTAACAGTGAAACAACTAAGCCTCAGAAATAAATAGCCTGACCAATGATATGGAAAAACCACAAATGGTGTTGGAATTGTTAGTGTGTGACCAAAGCTGTGCATAAACTCATTCAATCACCTGACTGAAAAACAACTCTTTCTGCGCTGCTTACTGCCACAAGTAATTATTCTGCGTGTTGCACAATTTTGAAGTCCCACCTCTCTCTTGTTTTTAATCTTTTGTAATGCTTTTTTTTTTTTTTGCAAATGCTTTACACCAGCAATTTTTGTCACAACTACGGATGCATTGATAAGCAAATTGGCCGATTACTGATTAATCGGCTGGGCCGATTACTGATTAATCGGCTGGGCCGATTAATGATAATTTTGATTGTTTTCCTACTACCAATTTTATCATCACTGATTTTTCTCTTATACAATCCCAAGTTTAGAAATAGTAAGTAATTTATTTCTGAGAGAAGATTTTTTTTCCATTTTTCTAGTTTTCACAAAACAATTTCAATATTTTATCAAACTTCTTAGAACCAATTTTCATATTATTGTCAATAATATTATTAACACATTGTTAGTTATGTTAATTGGACATAAAAATTCAAAAAAAAAGTGGGGAGGAGTCTGTGGTGAGCATTTTAATTTAAGAGTACTTTCAATACATATTTTTTAATAATTAGTAACAATTTAGTTCAATACTTATATTCATTGAAAATTAGAGGTTATCTAAAAGCACTGTGCTAAGGAGAAAACTATCGCCACATGAAAAATGTGTAGCAACATTGTATATGTATATGTGTTTGTATATCTATTCAAAGTAGGAGACTTAATTAAAAAAACTTTATATCAACTGTGAGGATTATTATTACTGTTCATAAAATTATTCATCATAGTTTCTTAGTGAAGGTATACTTTAACGAATAATATTTGAAAAATATATTTTCAGCCGATTAATTAGCTCGATTTTGCCGATTATTAATAATCGGCAAAGTCGCCGATTATGGCCGATTAATCGGTGCATCCCTAGTCACAACCAATTTCTCCAACACCATTTGTGGATTTTCAATATGCTGATAAATTTGCATGAAATAAGTTAGTGCAGCCATTTGAAATTTTTGAAAATCTCAGTGTAAACAAAACTATGAGCCCTGTGCTGTTTAAAATCATCGTAATCTCCAGCATATTCCTACAAACGACTACATCTGGGATTTTGGTTTTATTAGTCCTGTACCTCAGAGCCAGAACTTTGTAAGCCCAAAAATGGAGATTTTCACTTTATTAGTGCATTGTATCTAGAATCTTATTCCGCATTGACCCATGAAAACATTGCTTTTTTAAAGAAATTCCTCACAATTATTTATCAGCATTAAGCATTCCATTCTTAGCATGCGCTAATTGTTTTTGCTCTCTACTGAAAAGTAACGAAAATGGACTCATCTTAGTCTGGTTCTGAGGTACACAGTTCAGTGAATAGGCCACTAGGGTTCCATTTATTGGGAAAGTTTCTTTTGAACCATCCCTTATGTGGGACTTAGGTTATTGTAAATAAAATTCAGTTGCGTTGCAGAAATTCAATTTGTAAGTTTAAAATTACCAATAAGGATGTTGCATAAATAAAAATTTTGTTTTGAAGCAAACAGCTGTTTCAAATCTTGAGAAATCCTTTCTTAAGTGTTAACTACAAATAGGCAGAGCTGAGCATATTATGTGCAGAAACCAGTGTACTCTTTCTGCTTGAAATTTATTGTTCAGTTTTTTTCAACGCAGTTACAGTACTGTCTTGATTTTTTTATTGCTAAATTAGGTAGCATGTCATAACTCAATGTCAAATAAAAAGGATAATGCAGAAATCGAATTTTGTAACATTAAAATAGGGTATTGCTTTTGTGGTTTCAATTAGCGTACCTTTGACAACTGCTTTTCCGCTATTTTAGTTACGAAATTTAAATATATTCATCATATTTGCCCCAAAAGTCAAAAGAAAATCTAGAATTAGATAATCAGCTTTAAAATGCCCCCGCTGTAACAGTAATTATTGGAAGATACTATTCTATTATTTTGAAGTTATCAAAGTTGTCTGGATTTATCTCAAGTATTCATGATTAGGTGAAAATTGTCAGAAATATGTCATGTTGGAAGTTAAATATAAAAAAACCTATAAGTTTGCCCCGCTTATCCAAGTATCTAAATCAGCAACTGTATGGACTTGCACTATTCTGAGTCATATGTTTATTGCTGGTGCAAAATCTTTTGTTTTTAGTTCTAAAATCCCCTGCTTCTCAAACATTTCGGTTAATCTTTCTTTTGAATTCATTGCCTTACTATTATTGATATTTTTTCAGTATATAATTCTAAGCAATTATTATATTATTTTGCATTTATAACTTTTGAATAATCTGTGATTAATATTTCCATAGGTTCTTGGTGTGTTAAGTAGTGCAGAAAGAAGTATTATAAAGAAAAGAGTCAAAGAAATGAGACTACACTTGGAGAAATTACAGAAAAGTATGGAAAAAGAACAAAAAGCTAAAGAAAAACTATGGAAAAGAAAATCAGGAAAAAAGTAAACTATGTAAATGTGTATAATATATATAGAGTTCATTTATTTTTTGATTTTTAATAATTACATTTTGTACAGAGTAAATACTTAAAATTTCATGCAGCGTGGAGTCATATTGCAACTGCTGAATTTATGTAAATGACAGATATTAAGATATGAAACATTCCAAATTTTGTATTTGTGATAAAAATGTGTCTATTTACCTTTTGGCATAGATGACTTTGATGAGCATATTTGTGTGTGTAACACATACTTTTAAATTTTTTTGTTACGGTTTTATTGTTCAAAGAAGTTTTTTTGCTATAAGCATTTTACATGACATCGCTTTGTAAATGGGATCAAGTTCCTCTGCCGATTAAATTTCTAAAACTGTGATTTCTGATGCTTTTACACAATATTTTTGTAATTTATTTATACCTCTTTTTCTAATATAGTCATAAAATGAATGATTTGAATCATGTGTGAAATTTGTATCAACTCCAAGGATTTTATAAAGTTGTGGCTTTGTTTTCGACTGTCACAAACTGTATTTTGCTATTTTCACGAATTATCTTGTCACCTTGTGACTTTTTAAATAGTTTTGAATATTGATTGTTTGATGTTTATCTTTCATTTTTGTGTTGAGATTGTGTTGATTACAATTAATGATTTTGTTTTTGTGTTTGCTAAAATTTACTGTAGTGTGACAGTTGTCAATATTTCAGTGTTAATGCTGTTTGAGTTTGCTAAAATTTTGTTTACACTACTTAATCCTATGTATATTTTAAAAACTTATTTATTTTACAGATAAATGCTAGTACATTTTATATCACATTAATATATCTGAAATATATATTTGTATGAACTTTTCAAGTATGAACTATATTTTTAAAGAGGTAATGATTGTAAAAAATAGTTGCGTGCTTATTAGTTTGTTTAAAAATCCCGGTGTTAGTCAAGTGACAATTATTTAATATTCATTGTGTGTGCTTAAAATTAAGACGAAAAAATTATCAAATCTTCAAAAGGATCATATATTGTTAGCTTCTTAGTTTTGAAACTTTTAGTTTTGTAACTTATTTATACACAACTTACTTTCTCTCAGAAGCTTTCAAAACTTTAAGTACTCCCACTATTTAGTATGTTACCACTTATGTCTCTTGGCTTTTCTTTACTGTTGTGCCTCATGTTTAGACTATTGTAAATCTGTGTTAAAAACAAACATTTGTAAACCCTATTTACTAGTATACTTTTTAAAGTATAAAAATACAATGCTTTTTTTTTTAAGTTTTTAAATTGATATTTTAATTCAAAGCTTTTTACTGCTATGTTTTTAAAAACAAAACTTTAGTGTCGTCCTTTAATAATTACATTTAACTCCTTTAAAAAAAATCTTACATTGTGCTAATTGAACATATATAAGCCTTTCGTTTCAGTGTTACGAAATTATGAATATGGAAACATAGCAAAAAAAAAAAAAACCCTTAAATTATCAATCTCATATTTTGCTCTTATTTTTGTTCTCATTTTAACAATACCATTTTCTATCACAACTTATAGTATTTATACCTTGATAACTGTTCTAGATTTGTAAGTGTGTTTGATATTTCCGGTGAATATCATGATGGAAGAAACTATTTTTGTGCTAACTTTTTGTGAATGTATTTTTTGAAATTAATATTATGAACTTGTAAAGAAATTTTTAATGAGAAAGCACATTTTTATGGTCTATTTCATCTGGAGCTCTTTTAATTTGTCATAGCAATGTTAATCGCTGAGAACTGGTTCCCTACATTTGTGGTTTGAATGAAGAGAAAACTAAAAAAAAGGCTGTTTGTCTGCTCGGTTAGGTATTACATCATAGCCATCATTTAATATCCTGTTTTCTCAAAGTAGTTTCTGCAACTCAGGTCCTTCAACTTCTGAGCATTATACATTGCTGTTGAACCACATTAAGGTGCATATATTTTTACTGATGCATTTTTATACATATTTTCGTATCTAACTACATTTCACACATGTAGAATAAAGGTGATACAGCTCAATAATTGCCGTTTTTGGAAATACCTTTGTCAAACGTAGCTTGGTACATATCCTTTAATATAAATCAATGTGTATCATCTCCAGTTCAAAACTAAATTCAAAATTCTTTATTAAAATTGAACTTTAAAACAATTAGAATTCACTTACGATTGATAAAATACAAGTTTTATGTTTAAAATTGTACAAGTCACCCGCCCCCCCCCCCCCCCAATAATGTATTTATTGGAGAGATATAATGCCCATTAAGACTTCAGTATTATAGAACTTGATAGCCATTTAAATATCTTAAGCAAGATTTCTAAAAAGATTAAGCTGAAAATGCATCCATAGCAGATACCACAGTACAATCATCTTGCCTTTTTGTTTCTTAAAGTATTTAGTTGATTGGAGTCTGGAATTTCTCTCTTCTGGCTTTAAGCTAAATATTTTACTCATGTGCCATAAATCAAGCCTTAGAAATTGTAAGTTTGGCATTCGCTATTTTTTAAGCTATCTTAGCCGTATACATTTTAAAGATGAGTGCTTCTGTATGCAGTGGAGTGTAAATTTTTACTCAATAGAAAGCTGGCATTTATATCTGGTTCTTCATTATGTAGAAAGATAATAGTTAATGAGGAGAATATTGCAGGTTATAATCATTCGATTTTCAAGAAATCAAACCATTCTAAATTTATCCATGTGACCAATTTTTTTTTTTTTTTGAAGAATCATGTTTTGATCGCGTAGTTAAAGTTTATTCCTTTGAAATCTTTGTTCTTTTTGTGCAATTGTTTATTTGAAAATGCTACTTCTCAGATTTTGACTTATTTTACCAAATCGATGTGAAATGTTTTGATTATAATTTTAGAGTATTTCTATTTGATATATTTTCAACCATTTGTTACGTTGAATGTTTAAAAAAATGTTGCTCCTTTCACTTGTTTCTTGTTCAGTTGCTTTGAAGAAATTATGATGAATTTTAATTGAACAAAATTGAAATTTAATTTTTTGGTGGTATTTTGTCTTTTTTAGAAAGACAATAAATTTTAGCGCAGCTTTATGGTTTAGTGCATACAAAAAGCATTTGAGTTTTTTTTTTATTTATGTAAAGTTCAGTTTGTTTGAAATATTTTGTGTGCTGAAAATAAAAAACAGAAAGGTTTATTGCAGTTTAAAAATATCACATCAGAAGTTTGAAATTGAAGTCAGTTTAGACTTAAAAATTGTTTAATCATGTACAATTTAATTTTAATCAAGTTGCTTTTTATTTTGTGAAAAGAAATTTGTATCAGATACCATATCTGTCGAATTTTGTTCAGACAATCTAGGTTTTCAATTTAATATTGCAATTTAGCCAAGTCATATGTTTTTGTATCCATACTTGTATTTTATTTATATAGATATTAAATACTTTGTAAATTACTATTATTTTTTACTTATTTTTATATATATTATAATGCTGCATTGGATCAAAAAGAAATATCCTTTGTTGGAATGCTGTTTAAGAAAACTTTGATTTTGTATTTATTTGTAAAAAATATTCGAAAAATGCGTGTTACTGTTTCTAAGTGAAGATATTGTAAAAAAATCTTTTATTGTTTTAGTGTAAGTGGTATCTCATCAGAAGGGCTGGACCCAACAGATATTTGTAAATTATTAATGCATACCTCATTTGTACAGTTTACTAATGTATAGCCTAAATTTGAATTCACGTATTTTCTGAATTACAATTGCACTTCCAGTATTAAATAAAAGTTATTTTAACTCACACGCTGGATTTTTATAGCAGTCTGCTTTATTTATTAAATTTTGTGTTCCAAGAAAGTAAAACATGTTTATTATTATTATTATTTTGTTATCAGGATCATTCTCTTAAACTTATGTAACTTTTGAACCAAAATCTTTTTCTGTTTTAAAACCTTATTTTTTTTTCATTAAACTATTACTGATTGAAAATAACCATGAAGAATGGCCTTGCTAAATTTTAATTATTTTACTGATAAATTGATAACTGAAAATACGAAAGTAGCCATAATCACGGAGCTGATATAATAAGAAAATTAATAATTATCACCATAAAATAAATTGTAAAAATTTAATCAGCTTCCCAAAGAGTGAATTTAAGAATATATTGATAATTTATAATTTTGGTAGATGTCTGAAAGTCATGCATCTCACTTGCACTACTTACTCTCACCTCCATGACAATGCTACGGACCAGAACTATCACAGAGGGGAGAAACTCTTTATTAAAAAGAAACCAAATGGATGCATTTTTCAGCGCAGAAAATTTATTTCTTGTTGCAATCTGCGCATGCTAGGCATAAAGAAACATGAAAACTTTTATTTTTAGAATAATTTCCATGCCTGAATTTCAAGTTCACGGAGGTGACAATTTTAAATAACCGCATTAGGTTTTTAAAGCAAAGTTTATCTTGTTTCTCAACTAAAATCTCACAACTTCTACATAGCTGAAAAAATTACGAAATTCGTTTGCGAAATTGAGAAGATCTTGAGAAGTACAAGATACTCATGGGAGCACAACCTAAAAGTTTTGGGAAATATGATCAAGCACACATGTGAAAAATGAATCGGTAAGAATTCTCAATTCTGCAACATTGTTCCCAAATTTGCTGAATCATCAGAAATTTTTTGGAAGGTCACGATGACCTCCTGTGACCTCCCAATGGAATGCCCCTGAAGATACTTCACAGCTTTTACTTTTTCCAATGTTTCAAGTCATTGATAGCGAATAATATTGTACATTCAATAATTCCCTTGGTGATGATTTTTTATTTTTTGAGTTAATTACAATTAAAAAACCAAAAATTCAGACAAAATTAACAGTTGTTAGTCTTTTTTTCTTTCTCTATGCACATATATAAACATTATCACTATATCCTTGAATTTTTAGCAGTTCTGATCTAGTTGCTGGACACATTTTACTATGAGGAAAAGCATTGAAGTGAGCTGAGAAGTAAAGAAGAAAACTAGAACATATCCCAGGCCGCTTTCTTTTTTACGTATATGCATGCATCATAATATATACGAATCATGTTTTCCTAGTAAAAATAAATTTGAAAAATACTAGGGTCTTTCTCTCTTTAAAAAAAAAAGCTTCAAGCAAATTTTGTACTACATATTTTCTTAAAAGTAAATTTTCAGTATATGTTAAATTTACTTTGTAATGTTGCATTTTGGCTGAAATAATGCAAGTTAAAATCGCTCTAGAATAGATTAAAAACCAAAATTTGAGGTCGCTTAAATGAAGAAAGCTACAATCCCCAACAAAAATAATTATGTAGTTCTCATCTCACCAGACACAGTACAATCAATAAATAAAAACATAAGCGTGTGGTGGTGTTTCTTAGAGCTCTGAAATGCAGCTTTTTTAATCGATTTGCTAAAAACGCTCTGCACAACCTAAAAATTTGGGAATTTCACTGAGAAAAATTTTTTTGGAAGGCTCGAAATTTCAGGATGTTTACTTCTCATGTCTTACTTTCACACATAAAAAATGATCAAAATAAAAAAAATATCACTGCCACACCTTTTTGACAATACCATACATTTAACAATGATGTATGGTATTTCTTTCGATTTAATTGCTGCCATTGTTTTAAAAATGCATCTCATTAGACATGACATGTGATTACTTCAATATAATTTTATAACTCTTAAAATCTGTGGGCTAAACCTCCATTAAGTTGGAAGACTCAGCCTAGAAACTCAAAAATCACTAGTAAAAAGATTAATAAATGATTTTAATAATAAAAAAAATATGATGTGTGTAAAAAGTTGCCACTCATTGCAAGATATCGAATAATGTAAATTTTGAAATTTACTAAGCTTCAGAAAAAAGTCCCTAGTTCAATCTCTAGTTTCTCTCTCCCTAGCTTGCAATATTTTAGTGTTAAGTACCTACAATTTTTCATTGTCAGTAACAATGTAACAAAATGTTAAGCTATTAATATTTTGCAGTCTGAATTCAGTTACATTTTCCAGTACTCTACGTTTGCAACTCGATTTTCGTAGATAAACAGTAGATTTATTGTCATGTCTTATGTCCTTGTAAATGTATACATTGATAACATTGTTTTCCGTTTATGCATACAAAAGAGTATTATAATTAGTTTCATGTACTCCCTGCCAATATGTGTTTTCAGTAGTTTTTAATCGGTGAAATAAACTTCAACGAAAAATCTTTTTTAATATAGATTAAAAAAGAGAAGATGATAAATAGTTGTTTTGTCATAGTAAACCCTTCTCTGGAGAAAAATAGGACGTTACGCTTGGCTATATGCCAAAATAGCTAATTAGAAACTTTAAAATTTTAAATATTGATTACTATTACATGGCTTCTTAAGCATTTCATAATGATTGTAATTTTCAGCTAAAATTATAGCCAAGAAAAATTATTTTTGTGCGAATCGCTGCTTTTAACATGTGTTTAAATTTCGTATACTTTCGTGGCACTTTATCACCAGTGGAAATTGGGTCACAAAGGAGAAAAAAAAAAGAAGTAAAATTGTATGTTGTTACACGAAATTTTCTTCTAATTTCTTCCCTATAAATTCTTGCCTCTGGCGTATAATTGCTAGAGCAAAAACTGAAAATCAGTCTAAAAGTCATTACAAGCATTTTATTTACTGATAAATAGAAGATGACTACTGATAAAAATATTCAACTATTGAGATTTCTTTGGTTGTTTGAAAAAATTAAATTTGGCAAAAGACTTAGAATTGAATTCAAAATTGATTAAAAATGATTGAAATTCCAGATCAACACAACTTGAAAGTTGAAAACAAATTTCACCATGCGTGTAAAAACAGCACTTCTGATTGGTTGTTCGTCTACATTTTTTAATGTGCATGTATGGTATCACCACAAAATTGCGAAAGAAAACTCATGTGGTTTTGAATTAATTTCTTTATTAATTTAAGCTCTACAAAGATGAAACTGGACTTAATGGGATCCTTGGTAAATTTGTTCGACTTCTGATTCTTAACTCCCTTGGACAATTGAGAGTTAAAACATTTAAATACACTTCATACTTTTCATTTTTGATTTGATTTCGTTGTCAACTCGCTCAAACGACGATAAAAAATCTTGGAGCAATTTCCGCTGAAATTGAGTTAGTGCCTGTTCCTGTGTTCGTTTATTTGTAGCGTAAATTTCATCTGAATCGTCGTACCTCTTTAGATATATCAGTGACAATGAAGAAGAAAGAATGTTCTCACACAAAATTCCCCTTCTTCCTGAAGCTATTGTTGCCAAATTTAAATCATCATCTGTACCTTCTAAAAACTACCTATGGACAACCTCGTTTGTCTGTATTCCTATGTTACTTCCGTAGATATAGCAGTTACCTATACCGAAGAAAATGTTCAGTTGCTCCCCCCCCCCCGTCCTGCAGGAATCGACACCAAAAATTAAGGAGCATCATTTCACATGGGTTTTATGTCACACCAAATTCGTTCGACCTTCAATAGCACTTTTTGAACTACAGCGGCCACAAAGGAAAAAAAAAAGAAAACTGATCAAACGCACACACACACGCGGAATTTTGCAAAATGATCAAAATAAATTCAACTCCCTCAAAACATGTAGAAGTTCGAAAATTATCACGAACTTCTTTCGTTCGGTTGAAAAACTTAAAAAAAAAAGCGCTTTATATTCGTCTTTAAATTTCAATTTTAAAATTATTTCAGGAATTTATCTTGTGGTTTTATTGTATTAGCTTGAAATTGCCTGTTATTAGTTCAAAATCAAAGTGACATAAACTATTTTATTTCATTAAAAACATCTCATGTTTTTACCATATTATGTGTTTTGTTGTTTAATAATGTGCGTAAAAATTTGCATTATAGCTATTTGTTCATAATTTCACTGACTATTTTTGATGAAGTTTTACCGTTAACCCTTTAAGTATCGTAATCTTTGAGCTAGAGTATAAATATTATTCATGACTAAGGGCCCTGCTCCACATTGACGTAAAGTAGAAAAATAAAGCAGAAACTTAAAATGGATTAAATAGTGTTCCTATGGAAAGTACCCGGATTTTCGGTTTCTGCCTTCGGTTCCGGTCGCGTTTTCCGCTGATGTGGAGCAGGGCCCTAAGACTGTTAAAGGGCGACATAAGTCACGCTTTGTGAAAATTAGTTTAATATATTTTAAGTCAATGGATGGGAAATACCTGTCTACATGTTACATTAGAGATGCTGAACTGCAAAACAATTCCCTTACGTAGTTAATTTTTCAACTTAGAAAGGTTGGGACAATTAATACCATTACTTACATTCAAATTTTCTATTAAAAAGTAATCTTGAACTGAATTAACGCAGAAGCATGACAGTATAAATGCTATGTTTCAATAGATGTATTTCATTTGCTATGTGTTTCAAATTAAAATTAGTTTATTTTTTTAACATTTATAGTTAATCTTTTTGCAGTAAATTTTTCTTTGTTATTAACATTTGAATGCCACAATAACCCGATTAAAAATATAATTCATAAATTATTTGCATTCGATAATTATAATACATTTCAAACTTGAGGAGACATATTTGTCTGAAGGTCCTAAAGGGGTTTGGCAATACTATCTTTATCAATAAATCTTATAACGTTTTCTCGGATAGTTATGCATTGTGCTAAATGCACATAGGGGATTCCTGTGACAACAGAGAAACGGGTATTGTAAGCTTAGAGGTTAATGTAGGTCAAACACCTGTAATTTCCTGTCAAATGTCTCCTGTGTTGTCAGGTGAATCGTTCCATTCAAAATTGATTACTAACCCTGATGCGTAGCAATTATATCTATCACAGACATGCAGAGGATTTTGGCGGATTATCTTGCGGTTTGTAATAGGCAGGCGATGAGGCCTGTAATGCTCAATTTAATCAATTAAATAGTATAGTTTCTCTTAGGAAATTATTGGAAAATAAGAGAAGAGAGAGTCAAATATTTCAAAAATTGCTTAACTTCAAATTGTTAAATATCGAGTACTAGTTTATTACCCGGTGTTGCGCGGGTGCTTATTAGATACATGGCAATTAAAACATGCATTATAATTGTTTTTAACTTATTTCATGCTAAAATGAAATAGGTGAGCCTTGGGCAGCGCTGTGGGCATTGTGTACTAGAAAATAAAGGGGGCTATTTGGCCAACGTACCCCTTATGCCAAATAGCCCCAGTCTCCCCTATATATATACACCTATCCATTTATATATATATATATATATATATATATATATATATATATATATATATATATATATATATATATATATATATATATATATATATATATATATATATATATATATATTTGTTCAAAGTTCTTTTTTCCTCCTTCCGTTGTCAATTAGTTTAGGTCTATTTATTCACTATGAAAATTGATTTGGTCAAATTGCAATCCTGCCACAGGTGTAAGCAACAATGATTTGAAACTTTTAACGAGAAAACGAGATTCAAGTTTTCAGAAATATATTACATGGTGACTTTTAATTATTACGGCAGCCCTGATGTGAACTTGATGACAACGTTGTGAATGATGCGTAAAATTTGTTCCATTCCCAGCCTCCGACAAGCTTCTCGCCAAATGTACCCGCCTTCGAAAAAGCAAAATATCCATCGAGGTGCATGACGTCACTGTCTCTTGACTTAAAAAAAAAATATTCTTGAAAATTGCTCTAACCGTATCGCAAAATGCTCGCATCCGTTTTCACAAATGATGTTTGTGCATTTAACTCTATGACATGAAAGCAACTAGCAGGATTTTGACTACTAGCAGGTTTTTCAAGTCTTTGTCTCAGTTTTTGAGAAATCCTTTCAAGTGTAACAATAGTTTTTTTTTTTTATGCTTTGAAAGATTTTTTAACAAAAAAAAAAAAAAAAAAAAAAAAAATCTTGATCGCATCTTCACTTGATAGAACTACTGCATTGAACTATTTGACTGGAAAGCAGTATGAAAATATTTTTAAAAATGTGTCTTGTAAGTCGCATAAACGTCACAAAATTCTTGGATGAAACGTAATTTTTTTTTTCAAGGTGTAAACTCTACGCTGGGCTGACGCTCAGCAATCTTCGATCTCCAAGCACAGCCACCCGAGGGTCTCGCTACACGGACCCCCCGGATGGTGGAACCTATTAAGGCGTAACGCTAAGAGGTGGGGTAAGGTGGATAAAAGTGCCTGCTGCTATTGTTTAGAAACATGTATCAGTAAAACCTTAGTTAATGAACCCCTTCGTGTGACATCTACATTTAACCGCTTGCCTGATTATCCCGAGTTATCTCGGGCTCGTATGAGATGCAGGCAATTATTATCCCGAGAAAATTCGGGTGAAACTCAATGATTTTACCCTTATAGAAAATAAAAATTCAACTTGAAACCTACGTAATTTGTTTGTTTCATTTCCTTGTATTTAAAAATCAAGATAAAAAGAATGATTTGTTTTTTGCAATTGTTTTTCAAAAAAATGTGTAAGGGAAGCGGTTAAAAACCAATCCTGACTTACTTAAGCAATGTTCAATCTATGTCAAAAAGTCAATCGCAAAAAATGTAACCCGTAATGAGCTCCAGAATTAACTATATTTAGTTGAAACCATAAAAATGAATTTCCTGTTAGCTTTCAAGTTAACGAATTAGATAGTAATTGAGAACCATTTGATAGGGGTGCTAAATTGGGGGAAATAGCGGAGGAGGTACGAAACCTGCCTTGTAATGATATCCAAAAATGTTAATTAATGTTAGCTTGCGAAAAAGAGCTTATTCCCTTCTAGATCAATGCATTGCAGTGATTTAACTAGTTACTTAATTGGTTATGTCAACTATCTAAAGAGGGGAATGTTTTTTTAATCCCCCAGCAATTTCTCATTAGATAAAGAATCCGTGGAAGTTGATTGGCTACTATATTTACTCTCTCACTATAAATCTGATATTCAAATTTCTTGATACAAAGTGAAAATAAATGCTAATGAAGTTGGCTAATTGAGGTATGGAATCTCCCTCGGTGTAAAAATATTTAATCTAAATTACTAAATAATTGTTAGCACGACGTGATTGTGTACACTCACACACACAGTTGAAATCCTTCCCCATTTCTGTATTTTCAACTACTTTATAACTTTTAATAGTTTTATCTTTAAACAAATTCGTGGTATTGACATTATTATGGGTACTAATTATTCAAGCTCTGCTACTAATTTTTTTCTTGTTTTATTATGAATTCAAATGTACTGTCAATTAATATTATAAGAATTCCTATTTTTACATACATTGATGACCTTTTAGTATAGAAAAATACGGAGGAAGAACTCCGAATCAGAGCACATGCTGTATTATGTTTCTACATGTTTAATTTCAGATACGTTCTCAGAAACATCTCATTGTATTTATATACTGGTAACATGTGCATCCACAGGTTTTATAACTGAATAAAGCCAATGAGAACAATAAATCAGATAACTTTTTAAAATTTCTTACAAAATTGTAAATCCAAATATTTTAATGGTTATTAATGACAAAAAAGACGGCTTAAATTTATTTACAAGAAGTATGCCTCTTTGGTTTAGTAATTTTAGTAAATAAAATCTCCCCAAAATGACTGTTTTTTTTTCTCTTCAAAATTTACTTTGCATGTTTTTTTTCCCTTCAACATTTTTCTTGGCGGTCCGACATCTGTGGTTTTCTTGGCGGCATGCATTTGGTGCAAAAGTTCAAGGATCTTCTTCAGTCTAGGATAAATTTGAAATCAATCACAATGTACCACCCGAACCGACGCAAAACAAAGCTAGTTGCTAACAATACTACGATTAAATTAAAAGTTTAAAAAAAAACCCCAACCCTTACTGCCGATCTCATATTAAAATGAACTAAACTGAAGATCCCTTTTAAAAGCCTTATGCAATAAAATCAATTACAAATATTTTATTTGTTAACAAATAGAAACTGGCAACAGATGAAATTATAAATCATTGAGTTTTCTTTCCTCGTGGCCCAAACATAAATGCTCAGATGTTGAACAGAGCTAGTAGATAGAAATCGGACCAATTTTAAGCATTAATAACTCCGGGGTGCGATGACCCCGGGGGGTAAATTTTGGGAAAATGTCCTCAATGTCTCAT